>JAPFFA010000004.1:2139060-2150046 GCA_026153275.1 Sciades herzbergii | reverse complement strand
AGATATATTCCATTCAGCTAGCATGATACTGAACGAGTCAAAGATGAGTAGCTGAATGGAATATATCTGATAGACCACAAAAAAAAGCCAGCCATCATTATTATTATTATTATTATTATTTCCATACACGCTCCTTTCAGGTGTTAAACGCAGTTTTCTCTTTCAAAATTCTCTCAACATCTTCCGTATTTAACGAAGCAAACCTGGCAGCCATGTTTGTTTACAAATTGTCCCAGTCGCTCGCTAGTACGGAAGTTTTACGTCTCCGACATGTGACGTCAAGTTGCCTTGACAACCATGCAATATCGTAAACCATATTCAACACTCATTCTCCATTGGGTAGAGCGACGGAATACACGTAAAATAAGCGATATGATGATAATATTGCATGCTATCAAACCAGATGAATGAAACCCGCTAGAAGGGAATAGAACACGTTTTTAATCCATGGAAAAAGTGTCCTGTATGTATAATAATTCCTGATATTTCACCCCAATGACGTCACTCCCAATGTTTTCCCACTGACTAGATGCGCGTTGTCAAAATGGCGAACCGCTTCAAAATTAAAATTATTTTGATTAACTTGCGGTGTTTTTTTTTTTTTTTGGATGTGTCCATATAATATAAAGAATGTTACATGGTGACACGAATATATGAAGTTTATCTTCTCGTATTGAAAATATTTTATATTTTATTTAATATTTCATATGTTCACCACTTGAAGATAAACTTCATATCTTTGTGTAACTGTGTAATATCCTCTCTCTCATGTTACTTTGGCCAAATAGTCAGTAGTGAATTGAAAATGAATGATTTTCTAATTTCAAACCTCATGTCATGAAGCGTCTGTATTATACAGTGTCGGACATCGAGTAGTGAAGCTATTTGAATCATTTGTAAGTAATGAAACTTTTTTTTTTTACTTTTACTATTTTAGCCAATAAATGATGCAATGTTTAATTTTCTTAGCATACACTATATATCTATATATTTAATCTTGTCATGTTAAGTTATCAAGTCGGCATCTTGTTTCAGTTCACATCGAAGCCGAGCTCAAAGAGCGTCACTGATTCCAAGTTTGGAAAACTATGAGTCAACCTGACAGCTTTGGAGTCGAGAGTCAATTCCACATTCCAGAAATGATTCACTTCGTGCACACGTGAACATGCAAAATGAATTTCACATCAGAGTTTTGTAGCTAGCAAGAAAGCCAGTGCATATTTATTTTGCTGTTATTTTGAATTTGTCTGTTCAGAATTATACAAATCAGGGGGGGCGTCGTGGCTCAGGTGGATAAGGCACCATACCATAAATCCAGGGACCCGCGTTCGATTCCGACCCGAGGTCATTTCCCGATCCCTCCCTGTCTCTCTCTCCCACTCATTTCCTGTCTCTACACTGTCCTATCCAATAATAAAGGTGAAAAAAGCCCAAAAAAATATCTTTAAAAAAAAAAAAAGAATTATACAAATCAGGGCAGATAAGATGTAATTTTGCAAAAGAAAAAAAAAAGTGTACAGAACAGCCATCTTGGTCTGTGTGTCTCATTTGTTTGATATGCATTGTTATTCTATCCACATCCACTGGATATGAGCAATCACACACTCTGATTGGCTACTCTACTACTAGGATATCAGCTCATATACTGTGAGTAGAGGAAAACAAAATGGCGGAGCGTGTTGCTGAACCAACTGAAGACGCAATAAAAACTCTACTCAAAAACAAAACCACAAAAAATACAAAAAAAGCAAAAAAATATGGATTGAAAGTATTTGATGGTAAGAACGTATATTTTTTTATTTTTCAAGAATTATTACGATCACATTTTTCACAAATTGCTCCTGTCATTTTGCCGGTTTGTTAACATTCTAAGCAGAAATGATTTTGTCAGACATTTTGTATAAAGTTTTTTTTCATCGAATTTGCAAAAAAAAAAAATGCTGTGTTTCTTAAAATCCAGTGACTGTGGATAGAATAAAACAGTTATTCCACTCAATCTCGTCATACCTGGATTATAGCTGCTATCAGTTCATGTATGAGTCATTTTTGTGGAATAACTGTTAAATATTCTTTGGAACATCTCATCTCATAGATCTTCAGAGAGATGCTATGACTGTTTCTCATGAAAACAGAATGCTGTACATGCCACGCCCACACGGCTCAACAATAGTGACTTGTCATTTATAGAGGCAGCCATCGATTTGAAGCTGTATGAACATTCAACCATTTTACAGTGAGAATGGTTCCAGCAGTCCATCTGACCAGCAGAATCTCAGTTCATATCTGTTTGAGCAGATCAGACGGTGGTACGAAGACTGTGGGGGTTCTTGGTGCTTTTTGCTCTCATCATGGCGCTGAATCTGCATCATGAGTAAACTCAGCCGAACTCCTGTTTCATCTCTTGCCTCGTTATTGGCCCCTGACGACCCATTATAGACCTCACACCATCTCACACTGACAAGTCATGGATTATCCCTCAGCAGGACCACGACCCCCCGCCTGGTCCTACAATAAATACCGAGCTCGGCTTGCTCCACACCGATTCATCTGTATCGATTTTATTTTTTCATGGCAAAACATCTAAGTACACAGGGCTCCCATTGATCCGGCCGTCGGAGAAGAAAACACTCCACCAGCTAGATGTAAGATGTAAGTAATGGGGGCAAGAACACATTATTTTCATCACTGTTGCTTCATTGCTGCCTTGTTTGCCAGGATTTTTTTTTAGATTGTGGTATTTGCTTAAACAACTCCTAAGAGGATTTGCTTGTAAAAGAGCAGCACACGTGATTCTGTTCTACTGGGTCGAGAGACAGAACACGCTGAACATTCATACAGAAACCGCTCTCTTATTGAGATTTTTGTGAAAAAAAACAAAACACCTTTTTCACATCATCATCAAATCATTTTGCTCATCAGACATGACGGATGAAACAACATGAATAACGCATTCGACCCATGTGCTTTTTTTTTTCTCTCGGATATTAATAAACTAGTGTTTTGGTGGTGAAATTGGTCAATATTATGCTTCAGACTTCTCCTCATTGGTGGAATTCTCATTCTCAACCCAGAGAAACTCTCTCTTCAATTCTATTCCCTTACGAAATATTTTGGCGAAGGTTTGACCAAAATTAACCCAAACATTTAACCAAAATTAGACCTAATTTTGACTTGGTCTGTTGACCAAAATTAGACCTTAAAAATAAGCCAAAATATTTAAAGTGACACAGGTTGATGTGCTGGTTCAGGAATCATTTAATCCCCTCCCCTTTCTGAACTGTTTGATCTGATACCCGTCCCCATAGCTGGTATGCATCATCTTGTTTCAATACGTTTTATTTCCTCATGCGGGGCGTCCTAACCACGTGCTCGTCTGTTTACAAACCACTCCCTCAGCAGCCAGTTTGGAAAAGTCACGCGAGGTCATGCGCGGGTTGCGACTGCAGCGCCACAGCAAATATGGCTGCCAGGTGCCCACCCAAACATCACTTTTTACTGCTTCCAGGCAATGACAGCTTACAAAATAACACTAATTGGTATCTTTACTTATTACACTGACTTTTATACAGATTAGAATTTAAATATTCCAAATCTAAACGCACCTGTGAGCTCGAAAGCTCTCGAGCACTTGCTTCTGCGTCGGAGGCCGCCAGTTCTGCCATGTTTGTTGTGATCTCGCTCATTATAATATTATAATGAGGACAAATTTCAGCTGTTTCTGTACCCAAGTGTAAACTACCATTTTTCTCTCCTGTTTCAAATTTGTATCCCACAATGCCTTGCGTGAACGGGGAAAGCCCACCATGTGATGCATGACGTAGTATCTTGAATTGGGTCATGGTGAAGCAGGAAAAAATAGCGGAGAATTTAGGGCCACATGGAGATAAATTCATTAATTGTTCTATAAAAAAAACTAATAAAATTGGAAGTCTGTGATTCAAATTCAGTAGCTTTTGGTCACTAAACAAAAATAATTGGGTGTCGGGAAAATTATTTTTATGACCTACACTTGAAAAATCTGAAAGGCAGTCTACCTTTAAAAGTAAGCCAAAATATTTACAAGTCTGACCAAGATTTGGTTTAAATTTTGGTCGATTCCTTTGGCAAATTTTGGTTGAAAGTTTGGCTTAATTTTGGGCTAGTTTTAGCAAAATTTTGGCTTGATTTTGATTGAAAAAAATGTGTATTTTCTCATGTAGTGACACTTAGAAATGTTTCGAGCTGAAGCCTCCTCCAACTCTGGACTTGTAATGATTCACCTCAGACTGGAGAATTCTCTCAACCAAAATTTGGCCAACGGATTGCTTTTCATTCCTGAGAGTGTAAACCAAAATTTGACTTTGGGACACAAGCAAAAATTTAGTTCTGGATTAATTTTGGTTAAAGAACAGGGAATAAACCAAATTTAGATCTAATTTGAACCTGGTTTATTCAAGCCAAATTATTTTATCCAGGTTACAGGTTCCAAGGTTATATTTTTTTACTCCCCTGCAGTCATCTCAAGCAACACATCCCACCATCCCCAGCTCTTTTCTCATCGTCTCCAGGAAGCTGGGGTGTGATTCATTTCACACACAGAGAAAGAAAACCAGGCAGAATTAAAACTGCACCTGAGGAATCCGAACACTGGATGTGAAAGGAAAGGGAATGAAATAAATTTTACCTTCCATTCAGTGAGAGTTTCAGGAATTTGTAAAACACCTCATAATATACACTGGGAGAAGATTAATTAAACCGCTTTGTGACCAGCGTGATATTAAACTACCCACATTAACAATATGTAACCTCAGACTGGATGGAGCAGTGTCTGAGGGCGTGGTAATGAGCTTGGCAGACATTACAGTACACCACCAGCACCATTGTTTCAGCGCTTACATTTATTCATCTCCAGTAATCAGGGAGGGGCGGAGCTAGAGTCTGTCCTGGGAATGCTGAGAGCGAGGTGGGAATACAAAATACAACTCGGGCACTGATCCAAACAATTCACAAATGATCAAGAAACCATTCCTGTGACAACAAGCTGACGTTTCTTTCTTTCTTTTTGTACAAATCTGCAGAAAACCCACATGGGAAGAACAACATGCAGAATTCCTCAGGATCGTATCTTGTACCAGGGACCCTGTACTCTCTGTAGAATCCCAATCTTTCCCATCAGTTGAAGGTTAGCATGATGGCGGTTGCATGTGTAGCGTCTAATCCGCAACCTGATCTGCTGAAAAGCTCTGAAACGAAGCCTCATGAACTCAGCGCCAGATACTAAACCCAATATTCAACACGACTACTGGGAAAGTGGCTCGTTTTGCTGTCCTTAATCCATCACGATTAACCTGAATCGAGTCAGTGCGTTTTAACGCTTATACACACTAATGAGTCTTTAATCACGTCAGGGAGCAAACGCAGTAAAGCACACGCTCATCTCCCAGGCATAACGACGTTAAGATTCCGGCAGACCTGTGGAGAGTGTTGGTACACATTGATCTAAAATCAGTTTACGCCCGTTCTCCTGGTGAACGGACTCCTTCTGCAGCTACACACTGGTCTGAGAGAGTGTTTTAATTCTTCTTGTACTTCATATGTAGTAGTTTCTATGGAGAACTGTATAACAAAGTGGTTTTTTTCTATCAGGAAGCGTTCCCAGCTGAACACTTTTTTTTTTCTTGGAAGCTAAGAACCCCAATTTAGCCAATGCACCCTTCGTAATTCTTTTTGTGTGGAACAAACTCTAAATCATGGGTCATTAGTTTCTTCTTAATACCTAGAACCTGTCAAGAATTTTTAAATCCAGCTTGACTTTCTTGGTACTTGTCAGACCCTTTGAAGAAATAAGTTCTTCAAGGATTCATTGGATAATTAAGGCTGCTTAGCTTCTTCCGTCCTGGTACAGAAACAAACACTGTCGTAAGCTACTAACCTTTGTTTGTTCCACTCGAGGGACACCAAAAGTACCCTTAAGAACTCTAGATGTTCTAAGAGTTAACTAGCAGAACTGAAAAAAGCTGAATCTGAACTTAATACTCACCAAGATAAACAAAGATATAGCTAGCGATACAGCCCTCTACATCAAGCTAGCTAGATTTTAAATCTAGCTACCAATTTTTTTTCTTCAGGCTAGTAGTCCCTTAAATTTAGCTAACAGTCTCTGCAAATCTAGCTAGCAACCCTTCTACATCCAGCTGAGGATCCCTGTACATCTAGCTAATCGTCATTCTAATGCTGTGTTCTATTTACCTCGGAAGTTGGAGCTGGATATGACGTCAGAAAACCAATACCTGCAATGAGCAACACCAGTTCTCGCCATTGTTAGCAATACGAGTTGATAAAATGCATTACGCCGTGTTTTGTGCATTCAAACACCGTAGCAACGTGTCCATAGAGAGAAGTTGGACAGTACTGTGCGTGTACGGCTAATTTAACGAGACACAAATAAGACAGAAGTGCTAATAAACAGTAATACTACAGCTTTCATTACTGTTGACATGTAGAGCAGCCATCTTGGATTTTCAAGTCAGGGTTAATGAGGTGCCTCTGATTCTCTGAGTCGGAAAATCCGACTTCAGAGGGCGTTCCAATGGATATTTCCTGACTTCCCAGTACAAACAGAACACCGTAAAATCTAGCTTGTGATCCTTCGACAGAGAATTAGCGAATGTTCTAGCAAGCTAGCGAGAAGATTAACATTTAAGCTAGCAATTCTTCATAATCACCGATTTTTTGCTCCATGCTAACAAATCAAATAGCAAAGGCAAAGTCCAGAGAGAGACAGATTGAACTTATTCAGCTGTTGAAATTATTAATATAAATAAATTAGCTGTATTTGCACTGAATCTTGGCGAAAAGCTGAGCTGCTGAATTCACGAAGTAGAATGAGATCATTTTCATTTTTAATGTTCAGTGATTCTTACTGCTGCCATCTGAACATGAGCTTTGCGCTACAGTGCTTGAAATGAGACCCTGGTGTCTAAAAAGCTTTTCTCCACTTCACCGTTTTCCCAAAATCCTTCACCAGACACAGAGAGCACGGAGAGAGAGAGAGAGAGAGAGAGAGAACCCGATCTGAACGTGTTTCCTGGACGGTGAACGCCCGAGTGCGCTCGCAGCCCAATTTGACCTTGAAGATGATGAGCTGAATAATGGAGCTGAGAGGAACTAAAAAGGAGCCGAGCTCGGCTTTTTTAATCAGCCGCCGCCTCTTTTTTTTCCTCTCCCCGATGTGATGTGTAATGAGAAATCCCGAACAGCCATCTGCTAGCTGTGCTGCACTTCCTGTTCCATTAAAGGTCAAATGACAAATCTTACATTCAGCTCACATCTTCTCTCTGAAATGCCTGAAATATTCGACACTCGTTACGATCGGATCGGATACGCTGTGTAGGTTTACGCTGATGTGTGTGGCAGCCTGGGAAACTCATCTCATGGTGAAATACAGACTCTTCTACTGTGTAGAAAATGCAGGATTTTAGAATCACTTTAAAAAATCAAAATACAGGATTTCGAGAAAGCATTTGTGTCTGATATTATGAGAAAAAAAGCTGCAATATTTTGCGAATAAAGTTGTCGATCATTAACACACGAACATTTTGTCAGAGAATTATACATTTATTCGTGAGATATTGCACCTTTTTCTTATATTATTTTTCTTGCAATATTAAATTTCCTCAAAATTGTACGACTTTATTTTTTAAATGTTGCCACTTATTTTTTATATCAAGATTGTACTTGGAAGTTACTCCAAAGAAAGAAAGAAAGAAAAGTTTTCCTGTACCTCCAAAGAAAGAAAAAAGAAAGTTTTACTGTACCTCCAAAAAAAGAAAAGAAAGAAAAAAGAAAGAAAGAAACTTTACCCGTACGTCCAAAGAAACAAAGAAAGTTATTCCAAAGAAAGAAACAGTTATTCCCCAAAATCAAGTTGTACATGAGCTGATAGTTGACGAGGCGCGTAGCACCGAGATCAAGTGGAATAACTGTTTTATTCTCTCCACGTTCACTGGATTTTGAGAAATGGAGCATTTTTATTTTAATTTTTTGCATATTCGATAAATAAAATCTTTATACAAAACATCCAACAAAATCATTTCCACTTAGAATGTAAACAAACCGGCAAAATGACAGGAGCAATTTGTGAAAACGTGATAATAATTCTTGAAAAATAAAAAAACACGTTCTTACCGTCAAATACTTTCACTCCATATTTTTCTTTTGTATTTTTTGGGGTTTTGTTTTCGAGTAGAGTTTTTATTTCGTCCTCGATTGGTTCAGCAACGCGCGCCACCATTTTGTTTTCCTCTACTCACGGTATATGAGCTGATATCCTAGTAGTAGAGTAGCCAATCAGAGCGCGCGATTGCTCATATCCAGGAAATGTGGATAGAATAAAAGTTTTAATCTTGAAATATCACAACTGTTTTTCAAACTCTTGTGTTTTTATTTTTTAAACAGTGGCCCTGAAACGCTGCTGTACTCACTGCACTTGCACAACAACACCGTGATATTCTGACATCTGGAACTGATTCAGATTATGTCTGATTACATGAAGTTAGTCCACTGTGTTCTGCTGCTGCAGTGGTCTGGACACTCTGCAGCTGCAATCAGCCTTTCTTCAACCCTCTCCACTGCGTCCTGTTCTTCGCGAGCTTCCTTAGCTCCTGTAGTTTCCTTTCTGACCGTACATGTAGCAGATACCAAAAAAAAAAACATTACCATTACATGAAGTAGCTAAAAAAAAAACAAAAAACAAACAAATTGTGATCAAACTGAAAAATGTACACCTTTAGGCAGACTGGCGTTCCCGCCCCCCACACTGATTTCTCCCCAGTTTGGTTACCTTTCAGTTCCCATCCACCAGCCTGCCCTCCCCTATGACACAATAACAGCTACCAGCAGGGGGCGCGCTCACGTGTGTGTGTGTGTGTGTGTGTGTGTGTGTGTGTGTGTGTGTGTGTGTGTGTGTGTGTGTGAAGGCTAACACGTGATTCCTCCAAAACATGTAACCTGCTGCTCATGCTGTGCCACACTGCAGTGTAACACTCTGAGAATAAGCGCTGTCTGCCCTCTTCTGCATACACGATCTCACAGACACTCATGATCGCCGTGTGTCGCTGTGATTGACAGAGGAGAGACAGTAAGCCCCTCCCACCCACAGAGCACAGCCAATCTTTTTGCTTTCTTTTGAATCCTGGTCACGGATGGATGTGGCAGCTTCAGGATTCGAATCTGCGATCTTTCAATTCCGATAGCGGCAGCGTGAACACTTTTCCGTTGCTCATAACCAAGGCAAGATTAAAAATAAAATTAAAATTTTCTTTAATTTTTGAACATGAGGATGTTCCGTAATGTTATATGTAACTATAAACCTATTCTTTAAGTCATAAAAAATGTTAACCTACCCAGAATGTCACGTCCCATCACATGGTCGTTGATCGTTTTCCTATAACGTCGTGTCTTGTTGTGTTATTTATTCCGAACCGAATGGCCGTGATGGGAAAGGCAGGTGCTGATGGTGTGAAAAGGTGCTTTATTGTTTGTACATATCGCTGTGGAAAGTCAAACACATGTCCAGTATGGTGTGTGTGTGTGTACTTTCAAATTGTTCATGAGGTCAGAACATGGCAACCTACGTGTTCGCAAGGCAGGAAACTGAAACCATCATCGAAATCCCAAACAACTTCCTTCTAAACAGTGAAGATATTCGACTGAGTCATTCACTGATCTTCAGTAAGCGCTTTATCGTGGCCAGGTCACAGCGGATCCGCAGTTTATCCTCTAAGTGGGAACTCTGAGTGCACCAAGCCATCTCAAGATACACACATTCACACACTCGTTCAATTTACCAGCATGGTTTTTTTTTTTGGGGGGGGGGGCAAGAAGGAAACCAGAGAACCCGGATGAAGCACAGACAAGCACGGGAAACTCCACACAAAAGCCCACTCACTTTATTTGATATCATTTGTAAGATAAATGAAAATATAAGAAATGTCAATATTTGGGAAATACAAGCCTGTTTTTCCGTTTCCAAAATATCAAAATATTGTCACGCAGGACTGAAGCTGACAACGTAGGAAACATTTGCAGAACAAAATACAACGCTATGATCAGGAGATTTCTCACAGCCTCACTACACACTGTATGATGATCAAAACAACAAATAAAAAGAGACATAAAAAAGGGTCGAATACTTACAACCATACCGTTTAGAGACACCCAGCAATCCGGAGGAAAGTCCTGGAGCAGAGGCACCAGGAACTGCAGACATCCATCCCAGTGACACAGCAAGAGCATCATCCCAATCAGGTTAAAGATTCTTACCACTGCGCTCGCCAGGTCGTACGTCATGTGGAAAATCTGAAGGACGAAAAAAGTAGATGAGGTTGTCAAAGAACATCACGGCGAAAGGTTCCACCTGCTCAATCATTTCAGAATAATGTACAATATTCTATCTACAGTCACTGGATATGAGCAATCGCGCGCTCTGATTGGCTACTCTACTACTAGGATATCAGTTCATATACCATGAGTAGAGAAAAACAAAATGGCAGAGCGTGTTGCTGAACCAACCAAGGCTGAAATTAAAAACTCTACTCGAAAACAAAACCCCAAACAAGTGTTGCCAGGCCAAACAAACCTCGCCTGGTAGCACTTATGATGAATATGAAGGAAGATATCGTGAAAAAAATATGTCCACTACGGGTCCATGTGGCTACTGGCAGTGAAGTTCAATAGTGATAAAACATAGCCAGTGTAGAAATACGATGACTCCATGTCATACAATCCACATTCATGGATAGCAGCGATCCTCTGGGATTCACATGTCGGAACATCATTCTAACAGTTTTGGAAATATATCCAAAGCGGTTATGGTTGCAGATTTGCGTGCCATAGAGGAGTCCTTGACGGAGGTCTGAGTTCTCCGAGTGCCTTCTAGATCGTTTCTCTTTTGCTAATGTTGCGAGAGACAGCATTTGGCCTTGGTGGAAGTCTGCGCTCAACAAT
>JAPFFA010000004.1:1786133-1793633 GCA_026153275.1 Sciades herzbergii | reverse complement strand
CACAACACCGTTTTGGAGGATATTTGACCACATCTGCTTGTGTTCCTTCACGACATGTTAGGATGCTTCATTTAAACCAGATTAAACCAGTTTCATTTGTGTAGGTTCATCTTTATTTATGCTACATAAATAAAATGTACTTAATATTTAGCAACGAGACACCTCGATGTGTAGATTATTGGTTACATTAAACTACACCTTGTAGCATGTGTCATGCTGTGATAGGAAAATAATCAACAACAGGGTGGTATGATGAAGCAGAGCTACTGGTTCCACCCCAAAGGCAATTGTTTTTCTACAACAGCCCCAGTCCATAGGGTTTAATTCCTTTTATACTGCAGCAATTTGGCAACAATCCATTTATAGTCATGTTTAATGTCATGGAATGTCCACAAAACAGGTTAGTTCCTGTTCTCACTTACGTTATAGCAGCTGTAAACAGTTGTTCCCTCACCAGGTGCTCTTTTTTCACATTCTTGAAGTTAATAAGACAAAAAAAAAAAACTTGTCATGTTACCAAGAAACTCCAAAGAAGTGTCCTGAAGATTTAAAGTTACAGCTTTACCTCTGAGCCTTGCAAAGCACTGACACTGGAGACTCCTTCCATAAATGTTAAATAAGCATCTCCTTACAGAAGGATTATTCGTTTTTTAATCCGAGCGTCCACTGTACACGTCCTCTGTGAATGAGCCGTTACTATAGAAACGATAACGTATCAGAACGAGAGCATTAATTTAAACCTGTGATGTGCAGCTGCACTAATGTCAAAGCTGCTGTGATGGAAAATTAATCAACACCTTCTGACCAATCACGATCCAGGATTCAACAATGCTGTGGTACAATACAAGTCAAATACCCAATGCTGTGCTTTCTGAACTGGGAATTCCTGGACCTTTGTAGATTTATACATCATTTCGAAGGAAAGGATTTCCAGAACGTTAAACCTCAAGCAAAACATTTGACAGGCGCAAAGACGCAGCAGATTTCGTGTTCAAATGGACGGATTATCTGTAAATCCGCATAATTCAGTTTTCCGTCAAAGTAAATTTGAACACAATGACTAAATGCTGTCTTATGTTATGTGGAAAACTATTACTTTACAGTAAAAATTGTTATTTTTCAAAATATGATAAATGACCTGGTTTATAGTGATCCTTATACACTGCTGCAGTGTATGTGGTTCTCGAGGGAAACTTTCCATTTGTAATTCAAGTGTCTTTTCAGGTGATACTATAATTTAATGCAGGGTGTAATTGTTTCGATGCCAAATTAACATTATATTTATTCTTTATCTGTTTTTCTTTCAAAAGGGTTTTAGCTCATTTTCATAAGACCATGGGTGACATGAAAACCCCGGACTTCGATGATCTACTTGCGGCCTTTGACATTCCTGATATGGTCGACCCCAAGGCCGCTATCGAATCTGGCCATGATGACCACGAGGTGCAGCTCAAACAAAACGTCCACCATGATGAGGACTCCCACGTTCCCTCAACACCAGATGTTGGAGTGAGCGTTATTGTCAAGAATGTTCGAAACATTGATGCCAACGATCACTCACTTTCAGACAAAGATATCCATTCCTCAGTTGGAAACGGAATGCACAACGGGTTCATTGCCATGTCGCCAAACAACAGATTTAGCAAAGATGGTGAGAAGCTTCAAAAAGGTGGAAATCATGAAACAGAAATGACTGGCTCCAGGTATAACCAGTTTAGTCCCATTTCCAGTGCTGATGAATTTGATGATGATGACAAGATTGAAGTAGATGACCCTTTGGACAGGCAAAACAGTTTACCTTGCTTCAGACCAAATCCTCTTACAGGACTTGGCTCTAAGCAAGAAGATGTTCCTTCTAACCTTTCAGGCAACGGTCCGTCTAAGATGGGAACTGATGGCAATTACAAACATTCAAAAACTGAACACACGAATACCAACGGTACTTTAGGAAACCCAAATGCCTATGATCCTCCAAAACTAAGAAAAACAGAGGACCAACTCAAAGAGGTACTCAATGGCCAAGATGGAAAAGAAGCAAGGGAACCAGTTGTTGGGTTGTGTATGACCAACCTGTCTCAAACCAAGGCTAAAACATCAGCCAAGCTCTCATCCTGCATTGCTGCTATTGCTGCTCTTAGTGCGAAAAAGGCCAGTACAGACTTGACAGCTGCTGAACCCACTGTCAGTAAACAGGACTCTCCAAAAGAGGCTAAGGAGAGTCCAAAGGTGACAGAAAAGATCCCAGAGCAAGAGGCAGCTCTGGAGCTTGCCAAGAAAATGCTTTCCAAACAGCCTGAGAGTCCTTGTAGTGTTACCAGCGAGAACAGCAGCAAAGGGTCTCCATCATCCCCTGCAGGATCCACCCCTGTCATTCCTAAAGTGCGCATTAAAACCATCAAGACATCTTCAGGCCAGATCAAGAGGACTGTCACCAGGGTGCTGCCAGAGTTTGACCCTGAAGGTCTAAAGAAGGGTATCGACTCGGGATCCATTGTGGTGTCTTCCTTCTTGTCTTCCCCCACATCAAACTCTGTTTTATCATCTCCTACCCGATCAGCACTCCCTACCACTGTGGTGGCGACTTCCGGAGGTTCAACCATTGAAGTCACAAAGCAAATGACCATCAAACCTGTTGCTACTGCCTTCCTACCGGTGTCTGCGGTAAAAACTGCCGGCTCCCAGGTAATCAACCTAAAATTGGCCAACAATACAACAGTAAAAGCCACGGTCATACCTGCTGCATCTGTTCAAAGTGCCAGCAGTGCCATCCTCAAAGCTGCCAATGCTATTCAGCAACAAACCGTCGTGGTACCTGCTTCCAGCCTCGCCAGCACCAAACTTGTGCCAAAGACTGTCCATCTTACCAACTTGAACCTCCTTCCCCAAGCAACATCTGCCTCCGACCTCCATCAGGCTCTGTCTAAACCCCAGCAACCCATCAAACAAGCCATGATGGCCAACCAACCTTCTAAGAAAGTGTCCCGTGTGCAAGTGCTGGCCAGTTCCCAGAGTTCAGTCGTTGAGGCCTTCAACAAGGTCTTGAGCAGCATCAACCCTGTGCCGGTGTATGTTCCCAACCTTTGCCCTCCTTCCTCAGCATGTATTTCGTTACCATCCCGCGGCTATAAATGCCTTGAGTGCGGTGACTCCTTTGCTCTCGAGAAAAGTTTGACTCAACATTATGATAGAAGAAGTGTTCGTATTGAAGTCACATGTAACCACTGCACCAAGAACTTGGTCTTTTACAACAAGTGCAGTCTCCTGTCCCATGCCAGAGGACACAAAGACAAAGGTGTGGTCATGCAGTGTTCCCACCTAATCTTAAAGCCCATCCCTGCCGATCAGATGATCTTGGCCCCATCTGTGACGTCTAGTGCCCCTACTTCAACTACAGGTCACGGTTCTTCTGCAGGAAGTCAGGGGAAAAGTGAAACAACAGTGATCTCGGCACCTTCTTCGGTTCCTGTAGTGGCTGCCATGCCCCTGGATGAAGATGCTTCCCGAGTGTGTCGATCGAATCTCAAGTGCTTGGAGTGTAATGAGGTGTTTCAGGACGAGTCGTCTCTGGCCATGCACTATCAACAGGCTGCTGAGTCGAGTGGACAAGTATGTTCGAATGCCATAGATCCCCTTTGAAGCTTTTTTAAAAGCCAGCCTGAAATAAATGTGCATGCAATGCAGTATGATACACACAGGACATGAACACAAAACAATGTAATCTCTATGTATAGCGCTTATATTGTTTTACAGCACGTTCTTTTTATTCTCCTTCTGCTGCAGAAAACCTGCACCATCTGCCAAATGCTGCTGCCAAACCAGTGCAGCTTTGTCTCTCATCAGCGAATCCATCAGCACAAGTCTCCGTACATCTGCCCAGAGTGCGGCGCCATCTGTCGCTCTGTCCATTTCCAATCCCATGTCACCAAGAACTGCCTGCACTACACGCGCCGAGTGGGCTACCGGTCAGTCCCCGCTTCAGCTCATGTGGTCATTACTTCATTATTTCATCACTTCGTGACAGAAGCTGTTTTGCTCTTATTGTACATTTTGCTGACTGGCTCACTTTTCTGCGGTACTGACCAAGTGTTTAACAGGTCATGATTGCACGATCAGCAGCAGTGTTGCCAGGACTGATGTTTTATTTTTACTAACTTCATATTTTGGCTGTAGATTCTTTTTTTGTCCATAGGTTTGGGGTTGGATTTGGGGTTGGTTATATTGGGTAAAACACGGAACCTAAATTCTGTGGTTCAGTGTTTTCATTCTCATAGATTTTCTTTATTAATGATGCTATAAACTAAGAATTTGCAGTCAATTTTGGCACAATGTGGATGTTAAAAAGGGCAGCACAGTGGTGTAGTGGTTAGCACTGTCACCTCACAGCAAGAAGGTTCTGGGTTTGAGCCCAGTGGCCGACGGGGGGGAGGCCTTTCTGTGTGGAGTTTGCATGTTCTCCTCGTGTCTGTGTGGGTTTCCTCTGGGTGCTCCGGTTTCCCCCAAAGACATGTGGTTAGGCTAACTGGCTACTCTAAATTGTCCATAGGTGTGAATGTTTGAGAGGAGAAAACCTCTATAATAATCCGGTAAAAGGCAACAGGAAACCACTACTGTACTGTTCCCTAAAAGCTCTGATGGATGTCAGAGCCAGATCTGCCATCACGCAGAACACTAAAGAAGAAGATGTTAAATAGTATTGCATGACGTTACTTTTAAATATCGCAATATCATTTAATTTTAAAAGCAGTTTTTTTTATTGCAGTGCTGCTCAGATCTTGATTCTGATTGGTCAGAAAATGTTGAATAATTCTATTTATAACAAATCTATAGTAACATCTCAATCACAAGGACTTGTACAGCATACCCTGCACGAAAACACATTAAAAAAGTCACAGTTGTTCTGTAAGGAATGTTTATTCAGCATTTCTGGAAGGAGTCTCCAGTGTCAGGACTTTGAAACAGTCAGAAGTAAAGCTGTAACTTTAAGCTTTCTGATATCTTCAGGACGGAGGAGTTTATGCATTACGGTTTCTTTGGTTACCTTGAAGAAAGAGAGGCTGGTGAGGGAATGAGCGTTTACAGCTGCTATAACGTAAGTGAGAACAGGAACTAACCTGTTCCATGACGTTAAATGTAGCTATAAATGGATTGTTGGCAAATTGCTGTGGTATAAGAGGAAATAAACACTCTATTTAAAAGGAATCTCTACATTGCTCCACCCTGTTGTTGATTATTTTCCTGTAAATTGAATAATTTATTCGTTACTTATTTTGCATGATATTGGGTGTAATGGTGTAAAATCTTACAGACCTGGCAACCCTGTTCAGCAAGCTTGGAGCTCTGAAATTTCAGGTTTAACCATCGTCATGGTCGTCTCGGTGATATGTACATAGCTGTGGGCATATTTACCTGAAGGCATACCTGAAGGTCCAGTCCTTTTCTTGTTCTGTTTGTCCTCAGATGTGTCCACTGTAGCGTGATTTTTGCTGACGTCGCTGCTCTCAAGTCACATACCCAGGGCTCCCACTGTGAGATCTTCTACAAATGCCCTATCTGCCCCATGGCCTTCAAATCTGCTCCTGGCACTCACTCCCATGCCTACACTCAGCACCCAGGTGTGAAGATTGGAGAGCCAAAGTGAGTCTCGTCTCTATTCCAGATACAAACTGTACATTGGTGTGATTTTGCACTTCCTGTGTCATCTAAAGTCTTCGTTTGAGAAGAAGAATATAAATGCAGATTTGCTCTTGTTAGTTTTGCTAAAATTGCTAATTCAGATGGCACTGATTACAGATTTTTTTATTCTTCTTACGCTTATTAAACAGAGCGCTGATTTTACATGGTTATTTAATAAGCGACTCAAATCGGTTCCTGTGCATCCACTTCCTCCTGTGATGTTTTGTTTCCCGAACAGTGACGGAGTAGAAACGAATTATCTACAGTAGCTTGTAGATGTTGGTTTTTTCTTTCCGCACCCAGCTTCTCCTCCGCTAATCAGCGCTCACTAATGAAAAGAGCAGGTGGCTCCTTTGTGCTTCAGCGTGACTGTCGGGAAACATAATCACACCTCCACTCAACAACCCATATTAAAGACCCATGACATGTGTATTGACTCTCGATGACACTTGTGAGTGAACGTCTTTCAATACGCCCAGTTTTGTCCAGGTTACTTGACAGGAATATTCCTCTTTATAACAGATGTGACTGTGATTGAAACACAGGATATGAGTGTCTTAAATTATTATCTTTAGGATATAATTAGCAAGCGGTGATCCTCAATAGTGTAGCCAGGAATTAATTTCAGGGATGGATAAAGAATTTGTTATTTAATCATTTAAGGCACGTTTATCTAACAATTAAAATAAGATGCTAACATTTAACATTTAGATAATATTGGCTGGAGTTGAGTGATCTGTCAGATGTATTCCATTCAGCTAGCATGATACTGAATGAATCAAAGATGAGATAATATGGAATATATCTGATATACCATGAAAAAAAGTCAGCCAATAATAATAATAATAATATTATTATTATTATACATACACACACTCTTTTCCAGGTTTTCGATGTCTGTTGGTATGTTTTTCTCTTGTAAATATGCATAAAGAATATCTAATGAAGTTTTGGTTGCCTTTTGGGTGTTCACCGCATCTTTCTCTTTCCCAGCAAACAAAGAAATGCTTCCACGCATGCATAGCAGAAAACTTTCTCATTGGATATTCGCATCAGCTCCGATGTGTGACGTAATGTTGTCTTGACAACCGTGCAATATTGTAAACCATATTCAATGCTCATTCTCCATTGGTTAGAGTGACGTAATACACGTAGGATAAGCGGTATGCTAACAATA
Source organism: Sciades herzbergii (assembly GCA_026153275.1). NCBI lineage: Eukaryota > Metazoa > Chordata > Actinopteri > Siluriformes > Ariidae > Sciades > Sciades herzbergii. The sequence continues at coordinate 1,786,783 of JAPFFA010000004.1, read as the reverse complement.
TTGCATGCTATCAAACCAAATGAATGAAACCCGCTAGAAGGGAATAGAACACGTTTTTATTCCATGGAAAAAGTGTCCTGTATGTGTAATCATTATTATTCTATCCACATTCACTGGATATGAGCAATCACGCGCTCTGATTGGCTATTCTACTACTAGGATATCAGCTCATATACCGTGAGTAGAGAAAAATAAAATGGCGACGCGTGTTGCTGAACCAACTCCGGATGAAATAAACTACTCGAAAACAAAATCCCCCAAAACTGTTATCAAGTATTTAAAAGAAACAGAAATAGCTAAAAGAATATAGTTTTTTTTCCCCCCCAGTATCTCCTGTTCCACACTCCAGCCCAGTCAGTGGCGGTTATGCACCTTTAAATTGGTTTGCCAACCACCAAAAAAACCCTAAAGAAGAAAAAGAATAAGAAAAAGAAAACCCCCAAAATAAAAAAGCAACAAAACATGGAATAAAAGTCTTTGATGGTAAGAATGTATCTCTTTTTTATTTTTCAAGAGTTATTATTATTATCGCATTTTTCACAAATTGCTCCTGTCATTTCGCCAGTTTGTTTGCATTCTAAGCGGAAATGATTTTGTCGGACATTTTGTATAAAGTTTTTATTTATGGAATTTGCAAAAAATAAAAATAA
>JAPFFA010000004.1:1720266-1731819 GCA_026153275.1 Sciades herzbergii | reverse complement strand
CTCGCCGGCCACGGGGCTCGAACCCGGACCTTCTTGCTGTGAGGCGACAGCGCTAACCATTACACCACCATGCCGCCAAGTATTTACATATACAAATATAAAAAATAAGATATGAGAGAGAGAGAGAGAGAAAAAAAGGAACATTATTGTTAAAGGAACAATTTGACCAAAGTTGAAATTTGGTTCAAAGTTTGAAATATGGTTAATCAGAGCGATATGTCTGGTGTCTGAATTTAGCTTTCTCTCATTTGCAATGAGTGTAATGGACACTTAAGCCAGTATCTCACTGGGCTGCGACAGCTTGCGAACATCATTCGTGAGAGAGTTTCAAAAGTGTTTTGAAACATTGGCAGGGCTTCTCAATTTCCTCGCATGAGTTGCAAAGTGTTGCTCCTTCGTCGCTGAAATTTTGAACATGTTCAAAAAATTCGTGCGACAAAATTTCTCTCAAAATAGCCACAAACGCGTCGCTGGTGTCGCAAAGCCGTCACAAACCCTTCTCAAGTCAGTTTCCGTGAGACAGGAGGTGCGAGTTCACCCAGTATCTCACTGGGCTGCGACAGCCTGCGACTAGTTGGAGACACAACAATTGCGATAAAATATGTGAATATCAATTCAGTGTGATTCCAAGTGAAAATTGTCGCTAATTTACATATTTAATCGCAATTGTTGTGTCTCCAACTAGTCGCAGGCTGTCGCAGCCCAGTGAGATACTGGCTTTACAGCTACCAGTTTAGCCTCATGTCTAAATGATCATCACACAGTCAGTGGGCATGTGTGCTGAACCTGATCCTCATTCCTCAAGTCACTAAATCCTTTCCATCATTTGCTGCTCTCTCACATTTAGCAAGTGAGTGTCTGAATCCATCAATCTCCCTGACATGACCTGGATCCTCTTCTCTGGTTTGGCAGGTCAGTGAATCTTTCCATTACAACAGAGATTCGCTCTTCTCTTGTGTGTCACATCTAGACCTGTTCGCACTCAGGAATACACTTCCCAGAGTTGGTAGTGGCCTCCAAACATGGCCGCCGCGGACTACAATAACCAGCCTGCACCTCACCGCTCTCAGGCTCTGGAGTACTGATTATTGCACACACCTGTTCCCGATCACTACCTCAGTACTGTTGTGTATTTCAGGACTCTCAAGTCAAACATTCATTGTGAAATAAATTCTTGGTACCTGATTTTAGTCTGTGCTTGTTTATTTGGTTATTGACCCAGTTTGTATTTCACCTGACCACTGCCTGTTTACTGACTGTGCCAGCTTTGTGTCTGTCGCCTGTAAATCCAACACTGCAGTGATTGTGTTTAAATCAGCAAATTTTGTTCTTATCTCATTCACCAGGTCAGTGTTTTGAATTGATGAGTCTTTCAGTCATTTGTAAACTCACTCTGGTGTTCAGCAGGTCAGTATGTGAATCTTTGTTTGAATCAGTGAATCCTTTGTAGTGACCAAGAGTCATTCCTCCGTCTTCCAGCAAGTCAGTTTTTGAATCAAATCTTTCTGTTCTGAACAGGATTTGTTGTTCTCTCATTCACTGGGTCAGTCTTTGAATCAAGTTTTCATGACCAAGATTCACTTGTCTCTCATTCACTGCCTTAATGAATTAATTTTTTTTTTTTTTTTGCTTGTCTCATTCAGCAGGTCAGTATTTGAATCAGTGAATCTTTTGGTTATTACTGAAATTTGTCCCTCTGTTGTTCAGTTGATCAATATCTCAATCAAATAATTTTATGATGGTGATTTCAACAGGTCAGTGTATGACTTGGTGAATCCATCACGAATGTGATTTAGTATCTTGTCCACTGAATTGCTGTTAAGTCCAAGACTTTTTTTTTTTTTCCCCTGTCATTACTGAGATACATTCCTGTTTGTCAGTGAATCAACTGCGTTAGAGTTTAATGAATCACATTTGAGCCAAGGTGAAGAGTTTCAGTGTGTGTGTGTGTGTGTGTGGACCAGCTGTGAAAAAAAACAATACCTCTAAACACTTTTTTTTTTTAAATAAAGTAGCAAAGACTCTTAGCTGTTTTACGTGACTTGGTGTGTTTATTGTCTGCTTCAGACTATGGCATGATCTGAGCAAACCATGCAACTGAAGAAATCTAAATGAATCATTTAACTTGAATCATTCAGCTAAGTGAAAAGACTCAAGAAGTTCAATTGCAATGTGGGCATTGATTTTATTCTGAAAATAAACTAGCCACACTAATGCTAGTTTTTTTTTTTTTTTCACTTTGTGCTGTTCAAAAAAAAAATCACTAAAGATGATTCACACAAAATGGAACATCACAGGACTCATAACTCGTATAGAGACTCTGTATTTACTAAAAATGAATATTACATCACAAACAGTGCCCTTTACAAAGACTTTCTGACCAACGCTGTGCGTCAGGAGTGCACTTAAGACAATTGTGACCTTGAGCAAGCAAAGAGAAACTACATACAGCCATGAACTAACACACTTCTGGCTTTAGTCAGTAGAAAGATTTTCAGAAAAAGCAGCATTTTCAGTCTGAAAGTGACTGTGTGGCAATCAGTTCAGCTTTAAGTATTTGTCAGTGATGAGAAAATTAATCCGAACACTAAATTGTGTATAATATAAATATTTGAAAGACATCAACTGTTAACATTGCACATGATGCATTTTTATTAAATCAGATTAACTTAGTCAATTTTGTTTTATAGCTACACATTACCGTATATAATAACATTAAGCACCACAGTACATAACTAACAATTCTAGCTAGCTACATTTTTCTTTCGCTCCCTCTCTTGCTACCATTTTAGCTTATTAGTGGTGTGGGTTTTTTTTTTTTGTGGTAATCTTAGGAGTATAAACGCCTTCGAGCTGATCCACAGGATTCAGAGATAATATAATGGCTCAGAACTGAAACCTTTTATCCAATAAAGGAACAATTTTCTCCACTTAATCAGATCCAGTGATTGATTTTTCAAGTCACTGAAATTTGGAAATATTTTGATTGAAATATTTCTAACCAATGTTCAGAAAAATCTTGGTGTGTTGTAACTCCATCAGAAATGAAAATAGATCCTCAGCATTCACACGAACGCAAAACATGAAACAAATCCAGACGGTGTTTCTGTTCCAGTGCAAACTGCAATAAATCAGCGAGAATCCAAACGATCATCTGTAGTTTCCCTAAAAACATTCCAATCTCCTCAAGTTCAAATTTCACTCCCATTAAAACTTGCTGTTATTAAAATGATAAATTTTTTTCCAGTAAATGAAGCAGAAGTGCCTCATCGTGACGTGCATTGTTAGTGTTTAAAATTAAATAGTAACTATTACAGTGTCAGAGGAACTTCAGAACTTCAACAGCAAATGACCAATTAATGCAAGACACTACAGGTAGAATTTTTTTAAAAATCAGATTTGTACAACTGGATTTTAAAAACACGTTGTTAAACTACAGTGCAGTAATAAATCAAAAATCCGCTATTTTAATTTCACCGTTTGGTTTTTTCATCCACTCATGACCACCATGTCATCAACTTATCATTGAATAAGGCTCTAAGCTCCACCCACTTCATGACATCATGCTATACATCTCTGAAAAGCTTTTTTTTTTCCTGATCTCACAATTTATGATTGAAAAATGTACATCAATTCACAAACAAAAATCACAAGTTTCTTGACTTCCTGTATAACATCATTCCTCTTCCTGTAAGAAGGGTAGTACAGAGGAATGACACAGATACTTACAGTACGGCACTTTCTAACATCAATTAACTATGTTTTTGGTTTTTATTCAGTACTCTTTTTGAAAAGGACAAACAACTGGTGAGCAAAAAATAATACATAATGTATAAATTTAATATTCTCTCCAGGTCATTTGGTTGTAACTGTGATACTTTTATAAATAATCCTTCATGTTTTTGATTAATGAATTAACAGCAGATTTATTTTTTTTCAAACTTGGCAAACTGAGGCGAAAGTTCCAGGCGAGCGGGTTCTCTTTAAATGTTTAAGTTTGAATGCTTTTGTTAGCGAGTGTTACAGATTTAGCGAGGCCATCATACTCCAGCAACATTAATCCTCTAGGCTTAATACCAAACCCGTTAGCGATACGCAAGGTATGCTAGTTAGCCTAAATTGGCAACCACAGAGAGTGATATAATCACTAAAGATTGATGATAGCATACAAAAGAGGCTTTTAGAAAAAATATCAATATAATTAAAAGTTAGACATATTAACCACTTGAATTACTGTAAGAAATTAAAATAAAATTGAGCACGTACATGTTATTCCACGAAATCGAGTCGTATATAAGCTGATAGCTATAATCCATGTATGATGAGATTGAGTGGAATAACTGTTTTATTCTATCCACATTCACTGGATTTTGTGAAACGGAGCTTTTTCTTTTTGCAAATTTGATAACTTGTATACAAAACGTCCAGCAAAATCATTTCCACTTGGAATGTAAACAAACCAGCAAAATGACAGGAGCAATTTGTGAAAAATGCGATATTTTTGAATTTTTATATATAATTACACACACATTCTTACCATCAAATACTTTTATTCCTTTGTATTTTTTGGAGGTTTGTTTTTGAGTAGAGTTTTTATTTCGTCCTCAGTTGGTTCAGCAACATTTGTTTTTCTCTACTCACGGTATATGAGCTGATATCCTAGTAGTAGAGTAGCCAATCAGAGGGTGCAATTGCTCATATCCAGTGAGTGTGGACAGAATATTTTCTGGTGTAACTCCCATGTGGACAAACGTCTCCCTTATGCCAGCATCCATGTTTGTTCTCTGAGAACTACCTCCTCAGATTTTAGTTTGTTTGCATTTGCAAACGTTCGAGGTGAACGGTTGTGTCTTTTTCAAAACAAGCAAAAAAAAAGTTTGCTTTTTTTACTAATCTGAATCTCTGGTTTACCCCAGTTTCTGAACAACGTTGGTTGCTTGTCGAGCAAAAAATAAAAATTTGCATCAGATGCGGTGGTATCGCTGAGTATATAATTGTTGCCTTACGAATGATATCGGATCATATGGACAGCTGAGGTTTATGCCCATATTAAGTATATGAATAAAATATATGAATATTTAATTTGACAAAGGATCATTTGTATAAATAAGTGTACATTTATGAAAAGGGTCCAAAACAAAAAATACTTAATATCAACAATGAACTGGTGAAGATTAATGATAACTGACATAATATTTGAAAAAGACTTCCCAGCTCGCCCTGTAGTGTCTTGCATAAGCTGAAAAATAGTTTGCTATAAATCAGGATGATTAGCATCACTAAAACTTCTTCAGTCTACTGATTGGGTAAGACAGATGGTCATCTTCTGCATGAACCTCTGCTATGAAAGAACCTTGGGTTTGGTATTCCAGTTCAATTTGCTTCTTTTGAGGTAAGTACCAACCCAGCAGAACCTCGTCTCAACCAAAGACATTCAACATGAGGTTCGGGTCTGTAGCACATGCACAACACACACAGACGTTCTCCCCAGGCATCCTTCATACCTTCTCGGAACCTCCAGTGAGCTTCTAGAACCACTGGCAGTGAAGAGATTTTGATTGCCTGTTCCATGAGTCACCTCTGAAAGCTTGTATTTTTATCTCTCGCAAATCAGTAACGGATAAAAGGAGATGTTAAGAGATAATCATGGTTGAGTCGACATACCCGTTCCCCAGCTGCAAAATGGAGGACGAGGACAGGACGGTGTTGGGTTTGCAGGTCTGATGGTTCTCCTGCTGAAGGGTTTGGCATTGGCAATCCCCAGAAGATTCTAGAACATCTCTCAGATCCCTCTGCAGCAGCAGCAGATTATCTGAGGTAATGTCTTGCACCTTGCTATAATTCTTGCTGAATGAGGAGTCCAAAAGATCCGGACTTCGCTCCTCGGGATCAGAGAGAGATTGGACATGGATAAGGTTTTCCTGATTGACCGTCTGCACCTCTACATATTCTGTGGATTGGGATTCTGTGGACTGGGGCTTGACAGCGGCCGTGTTGTCGGACTCAGAGGATCCACAGACTCGAGGTTTGTTCAGAAGCTCTTCCAGCTGATTTTCTGGAGTTCTGCTGATTTGGATGGATGAGTAGATGCAGGAAGTCTCTGGAACATTGTGATAGGTACAGCTGGTGTCCTGTGGCTGCTGTGAATGGAGATCCTGTTGATAATAGTGATGCTCAGGATGTAGCTGAGGTGACGAGACCATGTTATTCCAGATCCAGGTTTTTCCTTCTTTGTTCAGAGAACCAGGCTCTATGGAAACCTTGCCAGTCTGCTTGGCTCCGCCCTCATTCCTTTCCTCTGTGCTCTTGTCCATTAATAAGGTTTGGCTGTCGCAGCTTCCACGACCCGAATCACTGTCCGATGACGTGCTCGTGGACGTCTCTGATACTACGGGCAGATCTTTGGAGTCTAAAACTAAGTTGTGCATCTCGTTATCATAAACCTCCAGATAATCGATGAGCAGCTCCTCGTATTTGGTTGGTGGGAAACTGTGGATCACCAGGGCGTTGAACGCTTCCTCTGATTTCCCACTCTGTCATGAAGACAGCAAGAGTAAAGATTAATTAACCAATCATACTTTAGTAATTAGTCAAAATGAAGTAAAAACATGTACATGTGTTGGTTAATGAGCTGATTAATTAAATGGATGAAGTGTGTGTGTGTGTTAGTTACTTTCAGAAGTTGTTGATCAAAGCCTTTGATTTTAGGTCCAGGAACTGGAGGCAGCAGACAATGTTTCACACTAAACGCAATAATAATTTTAAAAATTAGTAATTATAAAGACAGGCTCTGAGGCCACGCCTCCTCCACTGAGACCACACACATGTAATTAACGCACGCTAACCGGGAGTCTCAGACTCACCTGTTCCGCTTAAGGGTCATGGTCCAGGTGAGGATGAGGAGGACGAAGGCTGAAAAAACTGCCACCACGATCCACACAGAGCGCTCCTGATCAAGGTCTGTAGAAAAAGAAAAGTGACGCCTCATGTGAAAAGCAGCATTCACAAAAAGTCATCATCTTACATTTCCTATTCTTTTAAATAATTTTAGATTTTGTTTTAATTTATCAAAGTGCATATTTTAAATATCAATATACGATATTGTATTTCATTTGCACTTGTGTGTATAATTTTATAATATTATACAAAAATTGTGTTTTCCAAATATATTTTATACTTTAATACACATTAATACATTATATATTAGATTGTATTTATACATGCGGAAGTATTTAAATTAAATTATACATTTTATTATTAGCAAAATATTAAATTTTATTAACATAGATGTATTTTAGTTCATTGCTGCTTATGTAAAGCATGATATCAGTTTTGTTTTTTTCACAGAAGGTGCAGTGTTATTTTTATCCGATTCTGGAATCAGCGTCCTGTTGAAGATGACGTGGGTGTGTGTCGGGGGGAGTGAAAGGGGTTTATCTGGAGAGATTTATTTTACAGTTGGTGGTGAGCAGGTGCACAGTGACATCATCATATTTCTCAGTAAGTGATGTCTGAAAAACAATAAACCCTGATGAGTAAAAGAATAAAGCAAACACTACGTCAGATCAGATCACATTGTCTTTATGAAATCAGTCCATCTGTTGGCGGGGAACAGGAGGTGAGGAGGAGGAGGAGGAGGAGAAAGTGCGCATGGGGTTTGTTTATGAAAAAAAAAATGTCTACAGGAAATAAACAGAAGATTGGGTTTGAGCTCATCGCATTAGAAGGACATAAAATGGCGGCACGTTCAAGCTCATCACGTCAGTCCTGTTAATATCAGACATCTTCTGCATCTCCATTGCTAACGTTAGGCTCACTTCGCACTTTATCAAGTCTTTATCGACGCCTGCTGCTCCTCTTGGAGTCTGACTTTAGGTAATGGAGCATGATACAGCTTTTGGATTTGATTTTCAGGTAAATGCCAGCTTTTGAACTTTATACGGAACGTGACACATTTGTTCATTACTCAGGATAAGTGTGACTCCAAAAGCTCAACTTGTGCTGAAGAAATCAAAATTTTATAATTAAGAAAAATCAGTGATATTTTATGCTAAGAACAGGAGCAGAGTGGATGATTTTCTCTTACACTCAGGCATTTGTACGTAGACGGGACTCGTCCATTCGCTCCAGAAGCCGTGGTCTGGTTTACAGCGAACCTGCACCATGTACTCTTTACCTGAAAACAGGCTGAAGATGTTGTAGTACTTCTGCATACCAGCATCGTACTCCTGCACACACACGCACACACACCATTATGATTGTGGCGTTTATTCAAAGCATCATACAAACTCCAAACTTTTAAAAACATCTCTATAAGTGTTGAACATTGATTCACACAAGTTTCATTTTCCAAACAAAGCTTCAGGACTAAAAGCACGTGAGCATTGAGAATTACGCAGCATGCAGAAATAAACATCTGGACACAGTCTGGAAATGTCTGGAGTAAGTAAATAAGAAGACACTCCACAGTGTGCTGTTGTAAGAAAATCAGCCTGAGGGAGGTGTGATGAAGTGGAGGGACAGTTCCATTTTCCTATAACAGCATGTCCTGGAGCGTTTTATTCCCTTAAACCACACCAATCATACTTTTTTTTTTATTCTTTAATAACAGAACTGTAGTTTTTAGCCCTTTATTGTTACACTGAACTCCTTTACCCTGCACACACACCTCCCAGGTGCTGCCTTTGGCCTGTTTAACGCGGAGTTGGTAGAGCAGCGACATCCAGCCCGAGGCCGTGTCTGCAGACTTCGGCTTCTCCCACGTCACATGCAGGAATGGAGCTTTAAATTCACCGTCATCCATCACCTCCAACTTCACACTCGCCGGAGCGTTGGGCTGAACTGGGGGGGGTGTAAGTATAAAAACTCATTAGTTTAATGATGGTTCAGCAAATCTGTGACCATCTACAGGGCAATAAAACTTACAGAACTGAACAAAGAGAGGAAAATTTCAAAGTAAAGACAAGAAGAAAAAAGCTGGGTGAAATGACAAAGACAGAAGTGTAGAGAAGGGAATAACAAAAGGGCAGAAATGGATATAGAATAGAAAGAAAACTTAAGAACAAAACAAGAAAAGAGAAACTGAAAGAAGAATTCAAGAAGAGATGGAAGAAAACCAAAAGAGGAAAAAAAAAACAAGAAAAAGAAGACAAAGAAAAAAATCAAATGAAAAATGAGACTAAACTGTTTCATGATGTTCTAAATAAAAAATTTAAAAATTGCTTTTGAAATGTTGAGTAAAACTCAAACATTTACAAGGAAAGTTCTTTGCAATATCTGGATGGAACAGGAACGAAATGCTGAAACGCTCAAATACTCAAACGCTGAAATACTGAAACCCTTCTAAAGTGTGTAAGGTTGCAGTTTAACTGGCACTAAAACATAACTTGCATAAAAATGCAGCTCACTGCTGGTTCAGCCAGATTACCCCCAACACACACACACACACACACACACACACACACACTTGAAGGATGAGTTAACGTTTATTATGAAGTTTATCAGTCAGGATGAGAAATTAACTGAGTTATAACACACTGATTTTCTCTTACTGATGTCGGAAAAAGTTTTAAATTCAGTCTTTGACAAAAAAGGAAACTATATCAGTCACTCTGTTGGGAAGTAAAGAGAAATTAAAAGAGAAATTATTTAAAATATTTAGATACGAATACAGGCTAAATAATATTTCTGTATCTGAAGATTAATAATGTCCTATTTTATTATATTTGTCTTTTTTTTTACTAAAATAATTTTGCATTCACGCATTGCAGAACTGATTTATTGATTTATTATATTTTTTTTCTGGAACAGAGCAGAGTCCATCATCGCATTTTTTTTTTTAATCACCTCACACTTCTGAAGTTTGCGAGTGTGTGCTAAAGGTCACCTACAACATGATCAAGCATTACTGAAAACAACTTTTTTACTCTCTTACTGTATAACCTTTCATATTTTAAGTTTTTATTTTTGTATTTACGAAATGTCTGACTGCTCAGTTTGTTAAATAAAACACAGTAAATGTTTCTGAGATTCATTAAAAAGATTCAAAACACTATTTGTGCATATCTGTTATTTATTTATATAAAGTGTGCATGAGGGATGAATATCAAGGTGATGAATGTGTACCGATGTAGGCGACATCCACTACGACGGGCTCGGAAACACTTGTGCCCATGGAGTTTGTGGCCACCACGGTGATGTTATAATTCACCCACAATGACGTGTCACTTTTATTGAAGAAACAGGAGTTCGGTCCAGCCGTCTTATAATCCCGACACTCTTGTACCTCCTCTGATCTGCAGGGGAGAGAGAGAGAGAGAGAGAAAGCAACAGTCAGCTGAAAGGAGTTGCAGGACGACCTGAAAGCAGCAGGAACAACAGTTCCACAGAGAACAATAAGCAGTGAGTGGCACCACAACCATCCGTGCTCCTGCACCTCACTCGAAACTCCCTCTGCTAAAAAAAAAAAAGACGTGTAAAAAAAGTCTTTAGACAAATCAGAACTATTTATCAGGAAGAAAAACAGAGCTCTATGGTGATAATTCAGCGCATCGCATTTGGAGAAAGAAGCACTGTGTGTAAGAAGTCTAACTATCCCAAGAACTCCAACTACTGGTGCATTTCATGTCATTAAAGGAAACATGAACGGCTTTCCACCAGATTCGATTGGGGGCAGAGTCAACAAAGACATTCGTTATATCTCTGATAATACAAGCTCTTAGGAAACACTCGCAGAATTCGAATGTGAGTGTGAAGGAGATGAAGTGAGTGATGTCGATGTAGCGGATCTTCTCACCCCTCCTTGAGGTAGTAGAGGGCGTAGGTGGTGTTCGGATCACTATTGAGCCCCGGATTCCACCAACACGTAAAGGTCTCCTTCTCAGGTGAGCGACAACTCACGATTTGGGGCTGATCCGGAGCTTGGAGACCTACTGAGGAGGAGAAGAAAAGTGATAAAGAAGAAAAAATATCAGGAATAAGAGGAGAGACGAGAGACACACAAGAGGAGAAAGACAAAAAGGAAAAGGGGAAGCAGTGGAGGAGAAAGAAAAAGCAAAGGAGAAAGAAGTAATGAAGAAGGAGGTAAAACAAAATGTGCGCAAGGAAAAATAGTAAGAGCAGGAAAAGGAAGGAAAAAGGGATAAAAATTATCACTCCATCCACAGTCACTGGATATGAGCGATCACGTGCTCTGACTGGCTACTCTACTACTAGGATATCAGCTCATATACCATAAACAGAGAAAAACAAAATGGCGGCGCGTGTTGCTGAACTAACCGCGGACGAAATAAAAATTCTACTCAAACAAAACCACAAAAAATACAAAAAAGCAACAAAATATGGAATGAAAGTATTTGAGGGTAAGAACATATCTTTTTTTTTTTTCCAAGAATTATTATTATCGCATTTTTCACAAATTGCTCCTGTTGTTTCACCGGTTTGTTTACATTCTAAGCGGAAATGATTTTGTTGGACATTTTGTATAAAAGTTTTTATTTATCAAATTTGCAAAAAATAAAAATGCTCTGTTTCTCAAAATCCAGTGAATGTGGA
>JAPFFA010000004.1:1636451-1648175 GCA_026153275.1 Sciades herzbergii | reverse complement strand
AGGTCAGGTTGGTTATAGTAGCATTGAGGAGGCGGGAATTGAGGTCGGGTTGGTTATAGTGGTACTGAGGGGGGGCGGGAACTGAGGTCGGGTTGGTTATAGTAGTATTGAGGAGGTAGGAATTGAGGTCGGGTTGGTTATAGTGGTACTGTGGTCGGGTGGGTTATATTGGTACTGAGGGGGTGGGAATTGAGGTCCGGTTGGGTATAGTGGTATTGGGGGCAGGAACTGAGGTCTGGTTAGTTATAGTGGCATTGAGGGACAGGAACTGAGAGTCCAGTTGGTTATAGTGGCACTGGGGGGGGCGGGAACTGAGCTACGGTTGGTTATAGTGGCGTTGAAAGGGCAGGAACTGCAATCTGATTGGTTAGTGTTATTGGGGGCGGGAACTGAGGTCTGATTGGTTCCAGGAGTATCCCTGTTATATAAATCTGGGCAACAAAGAAAGCATTTCTGCCTTGAATCACAGCAAAACCCCACTTTTCATTTCTCAAATCCTGTAAAAATGTTTAAAGATACAAAACGGATGCAAAGAGAGAAAAATAATGTTGCTGTTTTGTAGTTAAAAGTAAAATACCACAGGATGTTTGTGTTGAGTGAGCAACGTGACTAACGTTATCAAATAAAAAAACGGAGTGTGAGTCTGTCTTCCCTCATTACACAGCTTCGGAGGTAGCCGTGCAGCTGTGGGCTTTCAGCTAAATCCGACACAAACACAACCTGTAATTACAAGCTGAAGCACGTTCTGCGCACTCACTCTGACACATCACCTGACTTACTCACTTCCTCTCATTTATGATCACTTTATGAACTTGGGACCCTGTTCGACTTCGTGATAGATGTCTGGATGTGTATTCATGCTAATCCCACACGTCACACACGTTATTTAGTCTCTAAACCATTTAAAGCCAGTTCAGAGATGGTTTAGGAAGGGTCAGAGGTCCAGAACTGGACTTGTGTTGGTTCTGGATTTATCCAGACTAACTCTGGGTGGTTTTTAAAAAGTCTTAAAATGTCAGAGAGTAAATTTTATCAATGAGTGATGTTTATTTTATAAGTTGTTGGGGATTTTTTTTTTTTACTTTTGTGAAGTAATTGAATGCGTTTTGGAATATTTCATATCGGGTTAAACGTGCTGGATGATAACCTAAGGCTAACATTAGCAACCTGCTGTCCAGCTAGCATACACAAAGATGCGTCAAACTTGGGGGAAACCCATATTCATCCTTTAAACTAGGCCACAGTATTGTATTGAGCTTGTGTTACTGATGCACCTGAGTTGGTCCAGGAAACAAAATTACAGCTAGTTGTCGGTTAGGCTAATAAAACTAGTCCTGGACCTGTGTTAAAGCTGATCCCCTACATGTTAAAGTAGCCCTGGATTAATTCTGGACAAATTGTTAGTTGATCCTCAGCCTGTGCTAAAAATAGTGCTGGACTTGTGCATAATTGATCTTATAAACAACATAATCTTTAGGTAATTGTAAAAGCTAATCCTGGACCCGTTCTGTCCTGTTCCTGGATAAACAATGGCAAATCCTTGACATATATCCTGGGCTGATATTAAAGCCAGTCCTGGATGAAAGATGTGCAGGGGAAGAAACAGTTTGAAATTGGAAGCTTGCATCCCACACTGGTCTGATAAGATCTTTAAAGGAAACCCAGGAATTTATTTCGCGGATGTGAGCGGTGCTTCAGACACGTAGCCACTTCCTGTAACGGCGCTGGGTTTTTTTCCCCTGAAGCTGTCCACATCTTGTGTTGAATCTGACACCTTTCTAACATTCTCTGGTAGCTGTAATTAGTCTACGCCAAGTCTCAAAGTCCAGCGTTAAATAAGGAGCAACACATGACAGTCTGATCAGTTACGTTTTTTCTGTAAGTAAAGTTGATGGGTTCCATCATCCTGTTGAAGCAGAATCGAGTCTTAGGTTCTGAACTCCTTTATTTTTTCTCTCCTTTTCCTTGTTTACATCTATTCTCAAGCTCCAGCAGATTTGCTGATGCTGTTGATTCTTGCGGAGCCACTAATAACCAGCTGCTGTTCAGCAGAGCTACAACCTGTGGCCTGCATGGAATATGTAACAGGAGATGTTGATTACGTAAGCAGGACTCTGGAAGTTCGCCACGGTGTTCAGCCCATAACCACTTTTTTTTTTTTTCTTTTCCCCCCCGACTCACTCACCAGTGCTCAGACGTGTACAGCGTTGCAGTGTGGTCAAGCTGGCTGTTGCTTTCTTTGTTTATTTTGAAGCTTTTTTTTTTTCCCCCTCAGACAGAGGATCCAGCGATGGAGCGGCCGTACACATTTAAAGACTTCCTCCTCAGGCCAAGAAGGTCAGTTTTGTTGTTGTTGGTTCTTCTTTACCCCAAAATATAGTCAGTCAACCAAAATGTTTGGACTGCATCTACAAACAGGTAGCCAACATGATGGAGGCGTGTGCATATACTGTAGTTTCCAGTTAATGTTGTCTATAAACGTGGACAGAAGGAAGCTAAAAACAGAATTGTGAAGTTAAAACCGGTAGCTGTAAGTTTGCTGGGCACATTTGCCTCGTAGCTCAAGTCAAACACTAAACAACGTAAACATCTTAACTTTTCAGATACGTTTGCGTGACACTACTATTCCTTTAAAGTGCTTGTGCCCCTAAAACAACCATAAACCTAGTGGCATTTTAGGGGTTCTGTACTTTTTAAATCTCTCTGAAAATGTCCAGTGAAACGCCCCAGATTTGTCAATAGAATTTTCTGTTACGGTCAGGAGTGTGTTTTAATCAAGATCTGATAATATTTGTGTGTTTTTATATGTACTTTAAAGCTGCGGTTTGTAATTTATGCATTTCTGGACCTGTAATCGTTATATTTCAAAGACCACTTCAAAATTTAGAGGGTATCATTTTAAAATACGATGGAGCTCGTTAGTGCCTTTTATCTCAGGATTGTGTGTACTATTTCTGGTCCTGAAATTACAAATGCCCTGCACTGATTGCTGCTTTAATACTTTTTACATTCTGTCACTGAATGTATTTCGTGTTTGTGCACACGTAGTCATAAGTCAAGGGTCAAAGGTTATCTGAGGCTGAAGATGGCGTACCTGCCGAAGAACGGTGCTCCGGAGGAGGAGAGCAGCGAAATGAGGGAGGAGGCTGAGGTGATCTCTCTCTCTCTCTCTCTCGCTCTCTCTCTCTCTCTCTCTGGTCTGTTTCACACCAACCTGTCTGTCTCTTGGACTTCATCCCTCCATGTTTGTTTTCCCCTCTCTCTCTCTCTTGCTGTCTCGCTGTCTCTCAGGGTTGGGAGGTGGAGTCGGTGGATCACGGTGGTTCTCGTCGTTCTCAGCAGCTCCTTCCTCCGTTGCCGGCAGGATGGGAAGAGAAAGTTGATAATCTTGGTCGAACGTACTATGTTAATCACAACAACCGAACCACACAGTGGAAAAGACACACCACAGTGTATTCACACACACACACACACACACACACACACACACACACACACACACACACACACACACTTCAGTTTATTTATTTTACCAGGGACTACATATTGCCTGTAGGCATTTTTTTCAATGAGCCCTGGGGGGGCGACCAGTAAGAAAATATACAATAATAAATATAAAATCATAACAAAACATACTGCATACATAAAATAATAATAACATAATATAACGTTACAATAAATAAATCATAAGTTACTAAACAGGTAAACAACACAAAGTAAAGCTATCCCAGAGAATACGAACAAAACTTGAAGGAGTTTGCATATTGTTATTTACAATATTTACATTTACAATACTTAACCTGCATACCTCCAATCTCTATCCTATCTTTAGTTTACTGCTGGTTGCCATAATTTCCATCACAACAGCTGATTCTGTAGACGTGGAACCTAAAACACAGACTGTGTGTCTCATATGGAAAACAATAAGCATTGCCATCTCGCTCACATATTGGTCATCGTGATGTCATGTCACATCTCATTTGCATAAAGTTAAACTCGCCCTGCCCACTTTGCATTGCTGAACGGGTACACTTGTCGCATTCGGGCTGTCTGTCAAATACACAATCTGCAGTGCAGCATTGCTTAAACATCATTAATACACTTCACTTCTTATTATTATAGTATGGATGGTTGAAAGTTTTTGCCCCCCTACTCATCACTGGTGTGGGTGGGTTTTTTTTTTTTTTTTTAAAGAAATTCAGTTTAAAAAAATTATATTTGCTTCCATGTTTTGTTTGATAAATACAAGGCTAGCATTGTTTCAGTAAGAGCTATGATGTCATTTCCTACTTCCTTTGTCTCTCTGTCTGTCAGTGACGTGGTATCAGAGACAGAAAGCGATAATCACCTGCGTCAGATCAACCAGGAAGCGCACAGAGTGTTTCGCTCCAGACGTCACATTAGTGAGGACCTGGAGAACGAACACCTCGACCCCCGAGAGCTGGACGATGTGAGACTGACCTATACATTTTTATATTATATTGTTGTGTGTGTTTTGTAATATTGCGTCGATCTATCTATTTATTTATTTAATTAATTAAATCTATGTTAATATTTTCCAGTGCTACTGAAAGACAAAAAGGAAAAAAAGATAAACCATGCCTTTTTGTTTTTGGGTAATTTTTATTTAGCCCCTCCCCTCCCAGTCCTGGGACCCTATCACTGAAGAGGATTTGTCGGGGATGAGTGAGGCCGTGGCTGGCCCCGCCTCCTCTGCCACGCCCATTCATCAATTCAGCACTCCAGAGTTTTCAGAGGAGATCAGCATGAGGCTGTCACTCACTCCTAATGCCAACGGAGAAATGGGCGGAGCTAACAACACCGGGGTGAGAGGAGGAAGGATGGATAAATTCCAATAGAACTTACAGGGGGCCATTAGTTTTAACACTGACCTGCTGAATCATTATTTTCAGTGGTAAATGGGTAGAAATTAAAATTTTGTTTTATCCACTTTTTTTTTTTACCAATTTTTACCAATATCCTGAATTTTGATAATTATTTTAATCTTATAAATTTTAAAATTTTAATTTTTTATTAATTTACTTTTAATTACACTGAATTGATTTTATTTTTTATTACTATAATTTATTAATTATTTTTAAAAACTAAACTATCACTAAATCTAATATTTTCATGGGTTTTCAAAATTATTTATTTATTTATTTATTTAAATAATAAATCGTATTTCTGTTGCTGCTGTTAGCAAAACCGCCGTAAAGCTAAATCCTGTATTGTGATGAACTTCGTGTATGTTAGGATAATTGTCCTCGTTAATCATCAGTTACTAATCGTAATTAGGTCAGTGAAGGTCGATGACGTGGACGTACCTTAATACCTTAATTTTTCATGATTTTGTACTTGTTAGTTAATTTAACAATTAAAGTGTAGTGTCTGAGGTGAGAGGCGTGTTTAGGTAGTTTACCTGTCAGTGTTTCTTTTATTAATTATGGCTAAAAAGACCGCAGGCTCATGCTAACACTACTGATAGATAGATAGGTAGGTAGGTGGAGGAATGGAAGGATGGAAGGAGAAAGGGATGTTTATTAGAGAGGGTGTGGGAATTGTATTGTTGGCCGAGGGAATGGAATGATTATTATTCTCTCTCTCTCTCTCTCAGTCTCTCCTGTCCTCCAGATTGCGTTCCTCCAGTATGACTGATGGAGTGAGTGATCAGGCTCAGACTCCCTCACCAATGGTACGCTTCTTTTCTTCATCGCATCCCATTTCTTTCTTCCACTCCTCTTTGCATGG
This sequence comes from Sciades herzbergii, assembly GCA_026153275.1. NCBI lineage: Eukaryota > Metazoa > Chordata > Actinopteri > Siluriformes > Ariidae > Sciades > Sciades herzbergii. The sequence continues at coordinate 1,642,424 of JAPFFA010000004.1, read as the reverse complement.
TGCAGTTTGTCTCTCTCTCTCTCATTAACTGTTAATGCAGCAGCGCTGCTGAACCTGAAGCACACGCTCTGTCACTCTTCCTGTTCTTTCGCATGACAAGTGGCGTGTGTGTGTGTGTGTGTGTGTGTGTGTGTGTGTGTGTGTGTGTGTGTGTGTGTGTGTGTGTGTGTGAGAGAGAGAGAGAGAAAGATCCCTGCCTTGCTGTTCACTTTGTGTTGTTAATGGGAGAAACTATTTATTCTGGTATTTGTGTAATTACCTCCCGCCTTTGTGTAAAAGTGGTTCCTCCCCTCAAGGCCTGATCAGAAGAACGCAGGATGTCGGTCATGTCTCTGGAACTGGATGTTTTTGTTACATCATTACTTTTGGAAATAATCTGGTAATAAACCTTAAACTGGAGTTTTAAAATGATCCTGAACTCAAACTCCTGAAGTTTCAGAGTTTTTTGTCTCTGTCCCTTATTGTTAGACACAGCCATTCATTCATCTATTCATCCATCCACTACCTCTAGCCCTTATCCGTCAGGGTCCTGGGGGGAAGCTGGAGCCAGTCCCAGCTGACTTTGAGTAATAGACAGGGTTCAGTAGACCCTGGGCAGGTCGCTGACCAATCACAGAAAAGAACAGCCATCACATTCACACCTGCAGGCAATTTAGAGCAGCCAGGTGATCTAATCTACGTGTTTTTGGACTGTGGGAGGAAACCGGAGCGCCCGGAGGAAGCACTGCACACAGAACGACCCCGGTCAGTCACGAGGTTCGAGCCCAGAACCTTCTGTCTGTGAGGTGACAGTGCTCACCGCTGCACCACCGTATTGTTTGTTACTAATATGAAAATTCTCGTGTGTGTGTATTTATTTGTTTGTTTATTTATTGATTTCCCAGGCTGGCTTATGAATGTTAGTTATTTTATGTGCTGAGAGAACCAGGGCAAAGTGCGTTTCACTGCATTTTTATTGGACATTGTTGTTTTTAAATGCCTATGACAAATTTGAAATTTGAACTTGTTTTTGGTGAAAACAAGGCAGTTCCATATTGCTGCGGGGGGCGTGGCTGAGAGTTTACCTGTGAATTATTTAGCTAGGAAGGTATTTTTTGGGGTGAGGTGTAGAAACAAGCACCTTTTGAAGGTGGAGCGGATGTGCTCTGACTCGCCGGATGAGTCAGTTTGTGTTCACGTACAGTCGTGTTGAGGTTAAGTGACTATGTTTCTCTCACACGGTGGCGTTTTGTGAATATTTGGTTGTATCAGCTGTTCAGGATCTCGGTCATGTTGGAATTCTGATGTTGGGAGAAGCTCACGGTGCTTTTCACAGCCTCGTCTTGGAGACTAAATGTCTTCCTCGGTGGGAGGAGGTAAGAAGAGAAGAGTTTCGCTTTAAAAGAGAGATTCTGAAACTCTGAAAGTAAAAGAGCTTCTGGAGTTTTAAATACAAGTCAAATCACAGTCAAAGCTCTGGCATTTTTTTTTTAATGAAATTTTAAAACAAAAGAATTCCTTAATTTTTAAAAAGTCAGCATGTAGGGTGTCAGTACTTTTTTTTTTTTAATGCTAACCGGCAAGTGATTTTTACACCAATTTAGTTAGATAATTTTGAATAATTTTAAAAGTATTTCTTATCATTTGTAACCTTTCATGGAGTTTGTACATGGATTTGGTTTGTCTCTGACTGACAGAGCAGCAGAAATGCAGATAGACAGCCGTCTATCTTCGGGTTTGTAACGGTGTTCCGATCAGCTCTTTAGAGCCGTACGGGATAAACGACACATCTGTGTGGATCAGGAGTTCGCTCCGAGATGCCGAGACGCGTCATGACATTGTGTGAGCTGTATTTTGTGCTGCCAGGGGATTTGCTTTGAAGTGTTTTAACCAGTCGTTATGTCCGTAAACGTGGGTTCCTGATCTCAGCTGAACGCGAGTAAACCTGTTAGCCTTAATCAGCTGTTCCTCACTTATTAAATAATTTTTCATAAACAGACTCTCGCTGGAATGACTGTAGTGAAGTTTACATTCATTCAGTAAAAATCTAACAGCTGATGAGCTCATGAACTGTAATCGTCTTTCATGTAACTGAAATCGTCTTTTTTCTTCTCCTCCTTCTTCTCCTTTCTTTCCTTTCATCTTTCCATTTTTTTCTTCCTCTTAATCTTGGACATCCATTTCTTCTTGTTTTTCCTCATCCTCCTGCATTTCTCCTTCCTTTTCTTCTGCTTCCTTTCCTCTTCTCTCTCTCTCCCCCGGTCCTACAGGTCTAAGCTGATATTTGGTTTGTATTCTGTGGATTTTGTTTTGTCTGTGTGGCTGCTTTTTTTTTTTTTCCTTTTTAAATAATTTTTTTTCCCTAATGATCTGCGATTCATGAATCCAGAAGTGAGCTATTTATATTTTTATACTTTGTGTTTCCTAAAATACACACAGTCGTAATGCGCTCCCAGAACTCGTGTGTGTGTGTGTGTGTGTGTGTGTGTGTGTGTGCACGTACATGTGCATATTGCTCACACAGGGGTCCATTGAGAAAATGCACAGCTGATGTTGGTGCTTTGTTGTTACAGAGACAGGAAGTGACATCACTTAATGATGTCCGTTTAATGACAGTAGTTGATACGGATCAGTGTGTTAGTTTCACTTAGCATTGAAACGAATGGTATGTTGTGATGGAGCTGTTTCTAATCCCTGATGTGATGTAATAGTGTTCTATACATATACATACACGTGATCCTGTCTCAGTTGTCCTGCAGCTTCTGGCTTCCTCTCCTCAGGCGCTCTAATCTAATCTAATCTAATCTATTACACTCGGGCATTTATTCCTCAATCACTGCTGCATCACCCTAAATACGACCATCCATGGAATCAAGTCCCTGAGTCTTCACTCCACCGTGCCTTTACATTCACTCCAGGGACAAATATCATCACCACCCCTTTAATTCCCCTCCTGAGCGCACAGGTTCACTCCCCACCCTGTTCGTTTCTTTCAGCGCCCCTTTAAATTCACTCTGATGCCCAAATCACCTCCATATTCCCTTTAAGTTTAGACAAATCCAAACAACTACAGATCCCACCCATTTAAATTCGGCTCCAGTTACCTTCGACGCCCCTTTAAATCCCAGAAGTCGCCTCCGCCATCCCTTTAAATTTATTCTGGTTACAAATATTTCTTTTTACGCTCATTCAGTCTCATCCCCGCAGTCACCTGCATCATCCCTTTAAATTCACTCTGATCACAAGATTTTCCTTAATTACACCTCCGTGTTTACATACTCACTTTTTCCTCTCATATAAATAATCAAGCAATAAATCCTCTTCACTGGCCTTTTAAATTTATTGACTACCAATATTTACCTCCACCGTCCCTTTAAATTCACTCCAGTCACAAAACTTTTCCTTTATTGTGCTTTGATTTTAAAAATGATCTCCACCGCCCCTTTAAGGTCCCCTTTAATTTCATTCATGTCCTAAAAATCAGTTCTCTTGCTGCCATTGACCCCTTTTACATTTACTCTGATTGTGAATGTTTCCTTCACCGCCCCTTTAAATTCAGTCCACATACTCAAATCCCCTTTAAATTCACTTTTTTGATTAAAAATGTTTCTTCATTATGCTTGCTGAGCGCTTTTTGATCGCTCCTCTTTTTCACTCTCTCGTGCTCTCTCCCTCTTTCTCTCTCTCACTGACACACACACACACACACACACACACACACACACACACCTGTGATGGCTCTGTTGTGTAACTGAGCTGTTGTGTGTCAGCAGACGTCGCAGTCCAGACGAACCCGAGCCCAAACCGTCACAGGCCTAGAGCAGCCCATGGTAACACACTCCTCCTCCTCCTCCTCCTCACTCTATCACACACTCTTCTGGGTTGTTTGTTTGTTTAGGTTTTTGTGGTGGTGGTGTGTGTGTGTGTGTACTGGGATTGTTTTACCATCACGCTCCATCTTTGTTTTGTTGTTGATTTTAGTGTGTGTGTCTCTCTTTTAAGCAAGGATTCATGGGTTTTTTTCGGGATTTGGTGGGGTGTTTTTTTTTTTTTTTAAAATATTGCTCTTCAGTATTTAACACAGTCATGAATCTGTAACACAGGTGGCCACACGGAGGGGTATATATGTGTGTGTATGTGTGAACTCATCATTTCCTCCTGATCTCAACTGCAACAGATCAGCTTCAGTGGCTCCTGAACTTCCAGCATGGTTTAAACTGAGTGTCCAGTTCATTTGTCTAAGTTCTGGGTGTGTGTGTGCGTGCGTGTGTGTGCGTGCGTGTGTGTGCGTGCGTGTGTGTGCGTGTGTGTGTGTGTGTGTGTGTGTGTGTGTGTGTGTGTGTGTGTGTGTGTGTGTTTCAGAACCTGCCCTCAGGGTGGGAGGAGAGAAAAGACGCTAAGGGTCGGACATATTACGTTAATCACAACAACCGCAGCACGACATGGACACGCCCTATTCTCCAGGTACAGCACACAGTCTCTGTCTGTCGGTGTCCTTGTCTCTGTCTCCACCTGTTTGTGTCTCAACCTGTCTGTCTGTGTGAGGGCTTCAGTCTCTGTGTCTCTACCTGTCTGTTTCTCAGTCTCTATCTGTCTGTCTTTGTCTGTCTGTGTGGGGCCTCTGTCTGTGTGTGGGGGCCTCGGTCTCTGTGTCTCTACCTGTCTGTGTCTCTCAGTCTGTCTGTCTGTTTCTCTGTCTATCCGTTATGTCAAAATGTGTAATGGTACGAAGGAAACTTTGTGTGAAGAAATTATGGTGTGTGTGTGTGTGTGTGTGTGTGTGTGTGTGTGTGTGTGTGTGTGTGTGTACTAACCCCTTCCTCCTTCCCCTCTGCTAGCACACTGAAGATGGCGTGAGTGCTCCTGCAGGAGCTGTAGGAGGCACTGTAGCTACCACACCTTCATCCAGCGGCCATCTTAGTGAACCCCAAATGCGCCGACCTCGTAGCCTTAGTTCCCCCACCGTCACCCTATCCACTCCTCCAGAGGTGAGACTCATCCCTCCATCCCTTACGTCTGTTTCTCAGATCCCTTTCCCTTAGTTAGTTTCCTGTCTGTTTGTACTGACACTCCTTTAACATGCTCCCTGAATAAATCACACAGTCTCCATCACTTCACAGCGACCCACGTCTCAAAACAAACAGCAGAACCGACTCTCGGACGTTGTTGAGTAATCCGGTTTTGAATTCACAACAAATAAAACAATAACCTTCTGTCTAAGTCTTGGAGTTTCCCACCATCATGGTTCTGACATTTCAGATTTCACACGATCTCCTCTACACCGTGATGAGAAGATCTCTCGACTGCTGGCGTTTTATAATCAGAGACGTGTCAAAACTAACCGTTTCATCAGACGGGATTTTTTTTCCCCCTTTATATAAAGGTTAATATAAAGATGTGTAAGTTTTATCATATTAAATGATGGAGGATCTGGATAGACTAGATTGTTCTGGGGGAAAAAAATACAGTTCTTATAATTAAAAAAAAAAAAAAAAGAGGTAAAGGTAGTGAAAAGTAAATGAAATAACAGCCCTAATGCTTCTCAGATTCCACTCTTGTCATTCCAGTGACATTAGCGTGCTGAATTCAAATTGTGTCATCTTACTCTCGTGGTTTTTTGTTTTATTGATTGTGTTTGATGTACAACTCAAATGTAATCCTCAGCCGTCTCTGCTGTTTTCCTGACTCATCTGTTCCAAACCGTTTAAACAAATTCCCATCGATTCACTCTTTTTTTTTTTTGATGTTGTGGCAGATTTCTGTGCCTTTGTCTCCCCGTCACGCAGGCATGAACGATGAGGCTTGATGCGTCCCTGTGAAAGATTTTTGATTAAAAAAAAAAAATCTGTTAATCCAACGGATTTAATCGTTCTCCATTTGATTTGATTCTTCTTTTTTTGTAGGGTGCCTTTTTTTTTCTCATCTCATTATCTCTAGCCGCTTTATCCTTCTACAGGGTCGCAGGCGAGCTGGAGCCTATCCCAGCTGACTACG
>JAPFFA010000004.1:1088519-1099135 GCA_026153275.1 Sciades herzbergii | reverse complement strand
TTTTAAGTTCGTGGTTGTAAGGTGGAAAAATGTGAAAAAGTTCAAGGGGTATGAATACTTTTGCAAGGCACTGTATACTTCTACAGCATCTTAAAATGATCTAAATCAGACTGCACGACCAACAACCTTCCCAAAATCTTTGTTCAAGATTTGGATTTTTTTTTGGGAAGTGCTTGATTTTTCACTCCATGTTTAAGAATCTTTTCAATATTTATTTCTGCATTTGAATTTTTTCACACTTTGAATTTGGAGAAAAAAAATTTTCCAAAAAGATTTTTGACCCGCTGAATAAACAGCACCTGTGTGATTACAACACTGAGCTTTTCTCAGGTCTCATCACCTGACTCGTTCTTCTCGATGACCTCCACCACCTGGCCGACTCGGAGGCTGATCTCAGAGCTCTCCTGCTTCTCGTAGTCAGTGACGGCGACGTACTGATCCAGGAGCAGCGGGTCGGCGGCGCTCGAGTCTCCTGCTGTCGGGAAACATGCAGAGATCAACGGAAATGTGTGAATTTCTCTCCAACACTATGGAGGCTAACGAGCAGAGCGGAGACAAGCTGCAGTGAGCGAGAGAGACACACGTCGCTGTTAGACATGAAAAGGAAACTGTTTAGTGAAGGGAGATGAAACAGGAGACAGAAGGAAAGAAACCAACACCAATGTTACGACACAAGCAGATCACCATCAGGATCACATGATGACCCAGAAAATCAAAATCCCAGATTTATACAAAGCTCCCCAAGAAGATCCTTAAACCTCAAACTGAACTCCTTTATCTCACAATGTTCATCATTATTATAATTATATATTACTTCTGACCACACCCACAATTTAACTCTCACTCACTGAATAAAAACATCACACGACTCGAACACGTTCACATGAAACTGAAATTAAAATAGGAACAGAAAACTTTTCTTCGCACTGATCCATTATAAAATACTGATATTTAAATATTAGTAATTATTAGTATTGTAACACATGAATGATGTCACACTGCAATAAATACAAATCAAAAATTCCTGTGGATCTGTGACCAAAAATAGCTTGTGTTCTATAAACTATTTTTTTTAAATACTCTACACATTTAACATTATGTAGTTTAGATTTCTCTCAAACATTAAAACACCAGTAAATAAATTTCATTTTTATGGGTTGATGAAATCAGCATAAGGTTTTTGGTTTTTTTTTTCCTTTCTTTCTTAAAATGAAGCGCACAGTCGTTCTGATTAGCGGCTTTGTGTTTTTAGAATCCGTTTCCAAAAATCTGCCTTGGCTTTATAAAATAAAGTTATTTTTTAATAATAATAATTTGTGTTTGATGAGTGATGAAATTAAAACTGATCTAATCAGACCTGAGTGCAAATTTAAAGTGATTAATTTCACTGACTGACTCATTTTGATTTGTTGTAGCTGCAGTTATGCGGCTCGGCCTGTAGGGGCGCTGCGCTCCTCACACCTCACCACGTGACTCCGCACTTCCTCTGTGAAGGTCTTCTTCATGTCACCAGAGAAACTGCGACCTTTAACAAGTCTTTCATTCCAACTCCTGATTACTTTTGCATTTTTTCCCCTTAAAATTGGGAATTTTTTAGATTTTGATTTGTTCACCCTATAAACTTACAATTTTTCCAAAATTTGCATTTTTCTCCATCACGGCTCCCCATTTAAATCTTGTAAAAAAAAAAAAAAAAGAATTCTTAGTTTATATTTTTCCCCCCTCATGATTTTTTTTTTTTCAAAATTCCCCCCATATTAGATTAAGAAAAATTAATTATCCCTCGAGATTTTATTTCCAAGATTTAGATTTTTTTTAACATGAAATTTATCTCTGGATTCTGATTTTTTTTTTCAGTATTTGGAATTTTTCCCCAAAAAATGTAGACCATTTTTTTAAGATTCCAATTTTTTTAAATTGGATTTTTTTCCCGATTTTTTTTAAGATCACTGATTTTAATGCTTGTTCATGGCCAGACTGATTTTCATCACATCCCTGATGGGTCGGCTTGAGTTGAGTTTTGCTTGTGATTCTGGGGTCCGTTTGGTCTGAGGGGGAATGTGACGTCTCCCTGAAGCTGCTGATCCTCCAGATCTACGCCACCAACACCACAGGAGGGTTAAACAGTTTTCTGTCGCTCTCCTATTATTATTATTATTATTATTATTAAAGGTTCCAAGGGCTAAAACAAACACACACACAGTGACACCCCAGCACCCGGCCACAGCAGCAGCGTTTTACTACCTCGCTTTAGGAAAGAAGTCGCTCTCTCCGCAATGCCTGATGAGGAGGGGAGAGAGAAAAAAAAAAAAGAAAAAAAAAAGAAAAAAGGATGAGCGTCAAAGTGAGGGGGTGGAGTCAGGGAGAGGGGAGCAGAGAAAGCAGCAAATTCAAACAAAGGAAACAGACTGATGTGATAAAACTCCAGAGTTTTTAAACATGTGAGCTGACACCCATGCTGTGATTGGTCCATTTCAATAGAATGGAAACGGCTTCCTGTCTGTAACTAAACTGTGTTCAACTTCACTTAGTCTGTGAGAGGGGTGTAGGACTAGTAGTAGTTTTGTGTGTGTAAGAACAAAAATATACATTAATGCGGAAAAAACCTGAATTTTACCACAGAGCTCACAGCTAAACTGATGAACAGTGCACGCCATCCTGCGTTTTTACCGCCCACAGCCCCGCCCACAGGTTACACACAATACGTGTGTGAATTCACCTGGACATAAAACACGCCACACTGTGGGGAAACAATTTACATTCCTGTTTCAGGCTTTTAAATAAAAAATAAACCCTTATTCCTGTCAATATTTAAATCTCCTCCTTTCTTCCCTCCTCAAATATTTGTTAACTGAAAATTAAGAAAACCGTTGTGTTTACATGTTTCCAGTGTCGCCATAGCAACAGATCAAAATGTGATAAACTCTACAGCTGAAAGCTGCCACGTCTGAGAATTAGATCAGTTCTCAAAAGTCAAATAATTATTGAGTAAATAAATAAGTTATGACACACGTTCTGAGGTCATGATTAAAATGTTCAGAATTAACGCATTAAATAAATGAGATAAACACCACATTTTAATTGATTAAATTATAGAAATGTCTGATTTAATGAAGTTTTAATTTCAGCAGAATCCCAGAAAAACTCCACAAACTGAAGCCTTGTGTTTTAGCAGACGTGTGGATTATAGAACAGACATTTCACCCATGATCATTTATGAATAAATTAATAAAACACTCATTAATTAAAACGTCAGTAAATTAATTACAGCTTCTTACCCGATTTCTTCTTCCCGATGGGTTCACTGTAAGAACATCCAACACACAGAAGAGACGAGCGTTACAGCGGCGAGAACACAAGCTCAGGGACGGACAACATTACACACAACTATAAACGGATAAAAACTATAAGCAATTAAATTAAATTAATTAGATAAATTGTGATTTAAGAGGAATTTAAATAAATAAATAAAAATAACCACTCCAGTGCTTTACTGATGTGCTGTTAAAGGAAAATAATCAACAGTAAATTGTTTTTTGTGCGCGCGCACTCACTCAACAGGGGGGTTCAGGTCCTCGGGTCGAGTCTCGAAGAACACACGCACCTCTTCACACTGAGAAATGTACACAGGCAACTGGATCAAAGCCTGGGGAAAAAACACCACACACACACACACACACACACACACACACACACACACACACTTCAGTGTTGTCTCTTTACAGCTTCCTGCTCTTGTTGCTGTTGTCCAAGTGAACATCAGGAACCGTAAATTCATGTGACATCATACGGATGCTAATGTGCAGCACACGGTTTAACTTTAACACAACCTGTAATCTAACCTGACCTTTGACCTTCTGTCGACTTTCAAAGACATTCCTCTGTGTGTGTCTGAGTGAGAGAGAGAGAGAGACTTGGCGGTGAGGCTGTTGGTGTTGGTGCGTGACACAGATATTAATTTCAGTGTTTAATAAAGCTGAGTGCTCAGGGAGTGTCTCTGTCTGGACACACACACACCAGACTGAGGATGATTTGTGACAGCTGTGTGTGTGTGTGTGTGTGTGTGTGTGTGTGTGTGTGTGTGTGTGAGAGAAAGAGAGCGAGCTTGTGAGGTGGTGGTGGTGGTGTGTTCAAGGTGCCCTTTAATCTTGAGTCAGTCTGGTTTTTACACACACACACACACACACACACCCCGTTCTCCTGTTCTGGTTTTGCTCACTTCCTGATTTGTTTAAAATTCAGAAACAGGGCGGATTGTGGGCGGAGACAGAGACATCAGAAAGCTTTTAACAGATAAATGAAATGAAGTGAATCACGCATCTGTTTCAGCTCCAAACGCCACCTGGGCTTTGTGTTTAAATCTCTGATCGGTGTGTGTGTTATATTTTGGGTATTCAGTGAACAGACTGATGTTTCCCATCATGCACTGGGGCTGATCTTCTCCCAGTCGTTAGTATTCTCTCCAGAGACTCGCTGCATTACAGCTAATGGGCTTTTACTGGAGCGCTTCCTCTGCTGCATTAACCTGATTGTGTGCGTTTGGGACACGAGTTCTCCTGAATGTTAAAAAACAAAAAACTCCATGATTATGTGCGTGCGTGCGCACACACACACGCGCTTGTCTCAATATCCTTGTGAGGACCTTCCACGGACTATTATTGCAGTTAATTAATGCTGTGCTGCATCTAAACCCAATGCTAACCTCAGTAATGAAAAGGAAACTTTTTGGCTCTTTTTTCTTTCTTCAACTTTTGTTAAAAAACAAAAACACACCCTGCAGTACTCGTTTATGGGTCTCAGGCGTTTCATGGCCACGTCTCTGATGTGACTCCTCCTGAACAGAATCTTTCCTGCAAAGAAACAAAACAGACATGATAAATTCTGGGGGGAAAAACCCCACGCCCTCTCATTTCATCTACAGTAAATACGTACAACATCTAACTTCAGCAGTAATTCATAACATCAGCAAATTCATTAATAATGTTTATATAAATCTAAATCTCACACATTGGCATCCTGAGAATGAACACAAAGGGGGGAAAAGTTAAATAAATAAAATAAAATTAATTAATCCCTCTTCTGCATTCTCTGTTTTGTGTCTCACTGAAATGTTTTCTTTAAATGTGTTGAATGAAGATGAAATCTTTACACCTTTTCCCCCCTCTTTGCAGCACAATGATTGGCTAATGAAATTACACTAAACCCCACCCACAAACATCTGGAAGAAGAGCCAGTTGGAAAATCAGGGTGTGGCCTCATTAAAATTAGGATAGAAAAAAAAAAAGTAAATTATAAAAAAAATTACAAATAAGTAACTGTATTATTACTATAATGTAGATTAAAATATTTTGTTGCTCACAGTGAAGAAATGTGATACTGTGGAATAACACACACACACACACACACACACACACACACACACACACACACACACAGCTAAAACTCTTTAAATTACTGCACAGTATTTTAATCTTAAAAATCATTACAAAATAAAAGAAGTGCTTGAGTTAAATGTATAAAAAGTACATCGTGTTTTTCTTCAGTGAAGAATTGTAGTTGTTTGTAAGTTGCTGTGGTGTGAGAGGAATAAAACACTCAGGGACGTGCTGTTAGAGGAAAATAATCATCTCCAGGATGGGGACAGTGACTCTGCTTCATCACACGCTGATCCATTACTTACATAATTAATCAAATATTTATATATGATCAAAAATACTGTATTATGGAAATATGGGTAACAAAAGTTAAAATAAAAATACAGACTTTAATTACTTGTACTAAGTAATAATGTCATCATTTATTCTATAATATTTACAAGTTTTCTTCCCTGAATGTTTCCTGTTCACACTCCACTCTGTCTCCTTACATTCTAATTCTCCCTCTCTCTCCCTCTTTTTTTTTCCCAGAGAAAGGAATGCGAGTTATTTGTAGTCGTTTATATGAAAACACAGACAAGGGCTGGTTTTGTTCCAGAGACGGCGAGAGAAACTCTCAGATTATCAGCAGCCTGAGAACAAAGCGAAGGAGAGAAAAAGGAGAAATGCTGAAGAAAAAAAAATTAATAAAGTGAGAAGATGAAAGTGGCGCAGGAAGCTAAAGAGAAACGCAGTGAGAGTGTCAAGGATGAAGAGAAAAAAAGGACAGAAAGAAGAACAGTACGATAGAAAGAGAGAGAAGTAAAAAGAGCAAAACGAGAGGAAAAATACACAAAAATCTGTTTAAATCCACATCAGTTTAAGAGTGAAAGATGATCCCTAACGCTTTACTCTGTTTATAATTCTTCTCAATTTCAGACGAACACTTAAATCTCACTCATGCTGTCATTATTATTTCAGTCTGTACCTGCTGAGATCCTGAAGGAATCGACACTGCAGACACACAGCTATGGACAGATGTTCACGGTCATGCTAATGTTCACATTTACGTTAATTTTGATATTAGTGTTCACGCTCGTGGAGAAAATGGTGAAATATGGTGGAGAGAGAAAGACGATGAAAGAAAGAAAAAGGAGAGAGAAAAGAGACGAAAGAAACAGGAAGTGCACTGAGAGAAATAAAAGGAGAACATGATGAGACGGGCTTTTTGGGGGTGAAGTCCCTCAGAGTAAACGGTGGAAACCTCTGAAGTGGCTTTAAGGCTGGTTACTCGGAGTGTTAGTGCAAGTCAGCAGTGTGGTCACTTCAGGAGTTTTTACTCCCATCATCCTTCACTTCACTTCCTGAGTCAGGGGCTTTGACCCAAAACCAACCCGACGGGAAATTCCACATCCCACCATCACGGACCTGCCCCGGGTTCTAGAGCTGAAACAGTTCACGAATAATAGCTGTGTGCGCACGCGTGTTCTTCAAACCACTTCCGAGACCCCCCTCCCCTCTCAGTGGGTTGTATAAATGTAGTGTGTTGTTTTCACAAGATGATGCTTTGAAAATAATAATAATAATAATAATAATAATAATAATAATCTGTACACTTCCACAGTGGAGAACGATTTTACAGAAGGGTTTGAGATTATATCATGAGGATTATGATGATGATGTAATGAGTCTGCAGCAGGAAGGAAGTGGTGCAGGTCTGCGTCTTAAAATGATAAATATAGACTTCTGGAAAAAGAAAACTGCAAAATAAGGAAGTGACCTAATACTTTCTGGAAGTGTGTGTGTGTGTGTGTGTGTGTGTGTGTAACACTTTCATTTTATTTTACAGCAACACCAGCTGTCATGTTTCCAATTACATTCAGCCTGATAACCTGAAGGATCTGACAGCTCAAATGTCAACGAACCTAAACAAACAAACCCCGTATGTTCACAACTGTTTGGATAAAACAAACCTTGAGCTCCTTTGGCGATTTAAAACGGTGTGTTTATCCGATTGAACGATGTGTCGCTTGTAAGAAAGTTGATTCTTTTTGAATGAAATGGTGAAACATGTTGGAAACTTTATCAGCCATAACCAGAGGAAGAAGCAGAACGAGCAGATAAAATATCACCAGTTCCGACCAATTTAGGGGAAAAAAAAAAAAAGCAAAAAAAAGCAGTGAGTCATTTGAGAGCTGAAAGAGTCGACTTTTAGTGATCAGTGGAGTCAACTTATATGATTCACTATTTTCATCATGAGATCAAACAGAAAATCTGGGAATCAAACTGCTGCTCGGTTCACAGTGATGCAAGAAACCATGTGACCTTTTGACCAATCACAAACAAGGGGAGGAGCCAACTAACAAAAGATTCACTCGTTTTTTGTTTTTAGAACACCGAGAGCCGTGATCTCACCACTGCGTCAGTTCTTACATACAAACGAACAGAATCCTGAGATCTCGTTTAAGAATTGTAAATAAGCTGAAAAATAAAACATACCTGGCAGAAAAGGGATAATTCGGCGTTTTGGATCCTTCTGTCCTCCTTCCACAGGGAACTTATCCAGAAGCTCCATCTGCACACAGCAGGAAGAGCAGTTTAAAACAAATTCAACATGAATAAAATTCAGGAAACGCACGTGCACACACAAAAAGGTCGTACCTCATTGTGTTGCACGTTTTGAATCGCAGGGTCATTTCTTTCATAAAATTGATTTTTAAATAAGAAGAGATGGAACCATACATGAGTCTTACATCATGATGAGAAATCTTAATTTTAATTAAAAAAAAAAAAAAAAAATCCCAAAATATTTTTTGATAATTGCAAATGAAATACAGCATAACATTAAAAAAATATATTTAATGAAATTTAATCATCATGACAAATGTCTTCACAAATTAATATTCATGAGGAAAGTGCTACCTGATTGGCTGGAGGAAGAGGGAGGTGGGGTCAGGAGTGGCTCATTATCATTTAAAGGAACAGGTGCTCAAACCGGTCGTTGTGAACAGGGCTGTTTACACAGGGGAGAAGGAGCTGTGGGGTTTTTAACCAAAGCAGGTGACCGATATTTCATTTAGACCTCAGGGGACTGGGACAACTTGTGGAGAAGGGGTTTAATACGTCACCTTTAACGTTAACCTTCCAGCACACAAAGACAGACAGAGATTCTCAACAACCACTTTGCTCGTCTGTTTTACTGCGGAGAAGACGACTGAACTTTTGGTGCAACGTGGCAGCTGTGTCACAGAGACGCGATTAAATCATTTAAAATCACAAGCGTACTCTTTTCCCTTTTTTTTTTCCCTGTTCTTTAAGACAGAAACTTACTTTTCTGTCCTGAGGAATATTTTAAAGAGGAGGAACAAGATGTTGACATCACTAAAACCTCATATCCTCATGAGTCACACACACAAGCACGCGCCTTTTGTGTGTGATTTAAACATGACTGTTATTCAGTAAAGCAGCCTGAAATCATCCTCGTGATCCTCACTGAGCCGCAGCTCTGTCACACTAAACAGGAAGTGCTTCATCATCGTTTTGCATCATGCAGGAAAAACCTCTGCACATCTGGATTTGATTACAGCTGCACAATGTGGTGCTTTTACAGATTCATGCTGCTGCTCCAGTCTACACCTTCACCAGCTTTCTGCTGAATTTAAATTCATTCCACTTATATTTATTCATTTATTTATTCATTCATTCATTCACCAGGTGCTTTGATCCAAAGGGACTGAACCGAGTCCAAGTACAGAACATTAACCGCTCCGTGTGTGTGTGTTGCTGTTACAGGAAAATAATCAGCGACTGGGTGGGGTGATGGAGCAGGGTCACTGTTTCCAACCTGAAATGGATCATTTTCCTAAAAACAGCACATCTTCAAGTGTTTTATTCCTCTTTCGCTTCAGCGATTTACCAAGAATTACACATTTAATTTAAAAAAAAAAAAAAAAAAAGTTATGCTTTTTATCTGTTTTTAACTAAACATGTAAATGCTAGTTCCTGTCATCACTGATGTTATAGCAGCGATAAACATTCGTTCCCTCACCAGAGTCTCTCAATTCACCCTCTAAGTTAATAAGAGGACTAAAAATTTTAAATCATGTTCATGTTTGAGTATTTCCTTCAGGAAATGAGCTTTAGATCTTTTCCTTCCACTTATTGTCTTACTTTTTGCTTGGACCTGATTTGATTATTTCTGAGTCGACCATCACCTCAAACACAGTACAGTGCGTAAGTCAGGTCTGTGAACTTTTTAAAGGAAATGATGGACAGTTATCAGGATCCATCTCTAGTGGATAAATACTCTGATGAAGATGTGAAGAAACACCATGATGTTCTCCTTCTACTTTTTCAGGAGATGATAAACGATGTGGTCATGACCTCTCCTCCTCCTCGTCCACTCCCTCCCATCTCCAGCCCTTTGCTTTATGGTGTCTGGACCTGAGCGCTCCGGGTTTTTAGCCACGAGTCCGGCTCGAGAGGGTCTTCAGAGAGTTTTTGCTCAGCTATCTCTCCAACTTCTGCTTTTATTTCTTTTTTAAACCTCCTCAGCACGGCCACTCGGTTTACATCATGCTGATTCAGCGCATAGCTGAGAGACAGGAAACACTCGTCTGAAACACGTTCCCCTCCATCAGCGCTTCACAACACCGACATGGACACGGGGCCAGAGGTTTCCGACTGGACAAAAGGGAAGACGACGCAATAAACGATGGAGACAGAAAGTTTCCTGGAGCACAACAAAGAACATCCCAGCGATCGGTCAGTGACTATGGAGATTTATTTATTAAAAGAACGACACATCGTAGTTTTTATAAAAAACACTTAACGTAATCCAACAAGTTCCTCTTGTCCTTCAACAACCGTTCTCTCACCAGCCTCTCTCTATTCTCTCTAAACATTAATACAACAAACAAACAAACCCGCAGCTCATCATGTTCCTGAGAAACTAAAGGACCATAAACTCCTCTGTCCTGAAGACATCAGAGAACTTACAGTTCCAGCTTCCCCTCTGACTGTTACACAGCGCTCACACTGGAGACTCCTTCCGGAAACGTTACACACATCTCCTTAATTTAATGTTTGTTAGACTTTTTAAAAATAATTAACAATTACATAAACAAACTGTTCATTAATAATTATTCGTTTTTAATTAACTAATAAAATAGCAACCGTCTGTTTGTCTCATCTCATTATCTGTAGCCGCTTTATCCTTCTACAGGGTCGCAGGCGAGCTGGAGCCTATCCCAGCTGACTACG
>JAPFFA010000004.1:854567-865526 GCA_026153275.1 Sciades herzbergii | reverse complement strand
TGGTCTGGACAAATTACGGAAGTAGTTATCGCAGGATTAGGTTTCGTGGGATTTCATGTCATGTTCATGTCGCGCGCGTTGCGTTTTTGTTGAACACAACTTCAAAATAAAAGCAATGCACGTTCAGTCCATGCATGAGGTAAAATTAGAAAATACTTTATTTTGTAATTTCTAATTAACCTTACGCGGGCCGGTCAGAATGAACCAAAGGGCCGGATGTGGCCTGCGGGCCGTAAAATGCCCAGGTCTGCTGTAGAGGATAAGTGGTTATGGATGGATGGATGAGCTGCAGAGATGGCAAACTCAATAGATCAAAAGCATAATTTAAGTGCTTTTGGAGTAATAGTTTGAGGGACTCACTGAGAGGAACCACCCACTGGGGAGGTCCCCCAAGAACTGCATACCTTCAAGGGCTTTTTTTCCTGTTTGTTTTTGCACCACCAATAGAAACGCCAAAGTGGTATAAGCCAGCTTGCTAGTGTGGAAATGCTCACTCACTCACTCACTTCTTCCAGCTTGTCCCACTTACGCGTCTGGGGTCACCATTGATCCACATGTCATAGTAATTGGAGCATAGTTTTACACCGGATGCCCTTCCTGCTGCAATCCTCCCATTTCCGGACTTGGGAAACACCCATTCACTCCTACAGACAATTTAGAGTAACCAACTACTACTATTTGAATGTTTTTGGACTGTGGGGGAAACCAGGGCACTTGAAGAAAACCCACGCGGACACGGGGAGAACATGCAAACTCAACACAGAAAGGCCCCCGCCAACCACTGGTCTCGAACCCAGAACCTTCTTACTGTGAGGCAACAGTGCTAACCACTACACCACCGTGCCGCTCCATTATCAGGAATTGCTAGCGGAGATTTTTATATTTCGCTTAGATATGTCAAAATTGTGCTGTATCTCCTCCATCGCATATAGGATCAATAAAGCCTGGACTTCTCTGTTGGTCCATTTATCTGTGGGGTTTTTTTTCCATTTGTTAGTGCTAACTTTAAGACAATTGTTGGTTACATGGCTAACATTCGACAAAGATTTAAAAAAATGGTGGTTGCTGGTGCACTTGTTTGAATCACTTGTTTGACCAATCACCGTACACTTGGATCACTCACGGTTCCTCTTGTCCTGGGACAGTACCTACCCTGAAGCAGGAGCTAAAAAAGACCCTCAAAACGGTGTTCTATGAACAATGATCATTCTCAGTTCCTGTAGTGTGAACACACAGAAAAGGGGACCTTCCTCCAACAGTTCTAAGAACTATGAAAAAGTTCATCCGGTTCGAAAGCACCTTTTGTTTCCTTGCTGTGACAAAACAACCACATACCGAGAATCAGCATCCCTTAGATATCCGCCACTGTTTGTGTGTGTTGCGCTGAAAATGACATCATGGCAGGTTTGTGTGCCGTTGCTATGACAACCGGCTACATATTACTGTATCTGCAGTAGAAAACAAAGTACCTGGTACCAAAAGTGAGCCGAGTCAAGTGGTACCCGGTACCATGCAGTGGAAAAGGGCCATAATATCCTTGTAAAAAAAAAGGGTTAAATATTTTAACAGTTATTCCACGAAATCAAGTCGTACATGCGCTGATAGCCAATGAGGCGCGTAGCTCCAAGTTGGCTATAAGAAAAAGAAAGAAGAAAGCACAACTTTATTCATCACACACTTGTGAAATTTCCTCTCTGCATTTAACCCATCTGAAGCAGTGAACACACACGTAAGCAATGAGCACACACACATACCCAGAGCAGTGGGCAGTCATGCTAACAGCACCCGGGGAGCAGCTGGGGGTTCGGTGCCACGCTCAAGGGAACCTCAACCCAAGGCCGTCCCATATTAACCTAACCGCATGTCTTTGAACTGTGGGGGAAACCGGAGGAAACCCACGCAGACACAGGGAGAACATGCAAACTCCAAACAGAAAGGCCCTCGCCAGCTGCTGGGTTCGAACCCAGAACCTTCTTGCTGTGAGGCGACTGTGCTAACCACTACACCACCATGCCGCCCATATAAGTATACAAGCCATATACGACGAGATTGAATGGAATAACTGTTTTATTTTATCCACATTCACTGGATTTTGAGAAACGGGGCATTTTTATTTTTTGCAAATTCGATGAATAAAAACATCATGCAAAATGTCCGACAAAATCATTTCTGCTTAGAATGTAAACAAACCGGTGAAATGACAGGAGCAATTTGTGAAAAATGCGATAATAATAATAATTCTTGAAAAAAAAAGATACGTTCTTACCGTCAAATACTTTTATTCCATATTTTGTTGCTTTTTTGTATTTTTGGGGTTTTCTTCTGCTTCTTCTTCTTCTTTAGGGTTTTTTGTTAGTTGGCAAACCAACTGAAAGGTGCATTACCGCAACCGACTGGGCTGGAGTGTGGAACAGGAGATACTGCAGGAAAAAAACTATATTATTTTAGCTATTTCTGTTTCTTTTAAATACTTGATAACAATTTTTGGAGTTTTGTTTTCGAGTAGAGTTTTTATTTCATCCTCAGATGGTTCAGTAACATGATCTACCATTTTGTTTTTCTCTCCTCACAGTATATGAGCTGATATCCTAGTAGTAGAATAGCCAATCAGAGCGCGTGATTGCTCATATCCAATGAATGTGGATAGAATATATATATAACTTTGGTATTTTTTTCTTTTCTCTCTCACAAACAGAACATTTGTCCTCACTGTCTGAAATGTCACTTACTTGAAATATTAATTTCTTGTGTATAACAGTATGAGAGATTGTGCTGCTGAATATCAGTGTGGCGGGGATTAGTTAGAGCATCTCTCTGTAACTGAATCACAGCCGCACTCATATTCAGTGTGGTGTTACAGTGTAGTTGATGGCCTTACTGTCACTATCACCATCACTATCACTATCGCCATCACGATCACGATCACTATCACGATCACTACCACTATCGCCATCACCATCACTATTGCCATCACCATCGCCATCACTATCACCATCACTATCACCATCACTATTGCATCACTATCACCATCACTATCGCCATCACTATCACCATAACTATCGCCATCACTATCACTATCGCCATCACTATCGCCATCACCATCACTATCGCCATCACTATCACTATCGCCATCACTATCACTATCACCATCACTATCGCCATCACTATCACCATCACTATCGCCATCGCAATCACTATCACCATCACTATCACCATCACTATCGGCATCACTATCGGCATCACTATCATTATCGTCATCACTATCACTATCGCCATCACAATCATCATCACTATCACCATCATTATCACCATCACTATCGGCATCACTATCGGCATCACTATCATTATCGTCATCACTATCACGATCACCATCACTATCATCATCACTATCACCATCACTACCGCCATCACCATCATCATCATTATCACCATTACCATCACTATCACCATCGCCATATCGCCATCACATCACTTTCACCATCACTATCACCATCATTATCACCATCACTATTGCCATCACTATCAGTATTGCCATCACTATCACATCACTATCACCATCACCATATCGCCATCATATTACTTTCACCATCACTAACACCATCATTATCACCATCACCATCACTATCGCCATCACTATCGTCATCACCATCATTATCGTCATCACTATCACTATCGCCATCACTATCACCATCATTATCGCCATCACTATCACCATCACTATCGCCATCACTATCACATCACTATCATCATCATTATCACCATCACTATCACCATCACTATCACTATTGCCATCACTATCACATCACTATCACCATCGCCATATTGCCATCACATCACTTTCACCATCACTATCGCTATCACTATCACCATCACTATCGGCATCACTATCACTATTGCAATCACTACCACTATCACTATCACAATCACTACCACCATCACTATCATCATCATCATCATCATCATCATCATCATCACTATCACTATCACCATCACCATCATTATTGTCATCACTATCACATCACTATCACCATCACATCACTTTCACCATCACTATCACCATCATTATCACCATCACATCAATATTGCTATCACTTTCACATCACTATCACTATCGCCATCAGTATTGCCATCACTATCACCAGAACTATTGCTATCACCATCACTATTGCAATCACTACCACTATCACTATCACCATCGCAATCACCATCACCATCACTATCATGATCGCCATCACTATCACCATCACTACTGCCATCATTATCACCAGAACTATCGCTATCACCATCACTATTGCAATCACTACCACTATCACCATCACTATCGCAATCACTATCACTACCACCATCACCATCGCAATCACCATCACCATCATGATCGCCATCACCATCACTATCGGCATCACTATCACCATCACTATTGTAATCACCATCATTATCGTCATCACTATCACCATCACTATCGCCATCAGTATCACTATCGCCATCACCATCACTATCATCATCATCATCATCATCACTATCGACACTATCACCATCACTATCGCCATCACCATCATCATCATTATCACCGTCACTATCGCCACTATCACCATCACTATCGCCATCACGATCGCCATCACTATCACATCACTATCACCATATCGCCATCACAACACATTCACCATCATTATCACCATCACTATCGCATCACTATCAGTATTGCCATCACTATCACATCACTATCACCATTGTCATATCGCCATCACATCACTTTCACCATCACTATCACCATCATTATCACCATCACTATCACTATTGCCATCACTATCACCATCACTATCGCCATCACTATCGTCATCACCATCACTATCATCATCACCATCATTATCGTCATCACTATCACTATCACCATCACTATCGCCATCACTATCACTATTGCCATCACTATCACATCACTATCACCATCGCCATATCGCCATCACATAACTTTCACCATCACTATCACCATCATTATCACCATCACTATCACTATCGCCATCACTATCGCCATCAGTATCGTCATCACCATCACTATCGTCATCACCATCATTATCGTCATCACTATCACATCACTATCACCATCGCCATATCGCCATCACATCACTTTCACCATCACTATCACCATCACCAACATTATCTCCATCACCATCAATATTGCTATCACTTTCACATCACTATCACTATCGCCATCACTATTACCATCACTATCACCAGAACTATCGCTATCACCATCACTATTGCAATCACTACCACTATCACCATCATTATCGCTATCACTACCACCATCACCATCGCAATCACCATCACCATCACTATCATGATCGCCATCACTATCACTATCACCATCACTATTGCCATCACTATCACCATCACTATCGTAATCACCATCACAATCACCATCACTATCGCCATCACTATCAATATCAAATCAACTATTACCATCACTATCACTATCACCATCGCCATCACTATCACCATCACTATCGCCATCACCATCACTATTGCTGTCACTATCAGCATCGCCATCACTATCACATCACTATCACCATCACTTTCACCATCACTATCACCATCATTATCACCATCACTATTACTATAACTTTCACATCACTATCACTATCGCCATCACTATTGCCATCACTATCACCAGAACTATCACCATCACCATCATTATTGCAATCACTATCACCATCACTATCGCAATCACTATCACCATCACTATCGCAATCACCATCACTATCACCATCATTATCATGATGGCCATCAATATCACTATCGCCATCACTATCACCATCACTATCGTCATCACTATCGGCATCACTATCACCATCACTATCGTCATCACCATCATTATCGTCATCACTATCACCATCACCATCGCCATCACTATCACAATCAAATCACTATCACCATCACTATCGCCATCACTATCACAATCACCATCACTATCACCATCACTATCATGATGGCCATCAATATCACTATCGCCATCACTATCACCATCACTATCGGCATCACTATCACCATCACTATCACCATCACTATCGCCATCACTATCAAATCACTATCACCATCACCATCACTATTACCATCACTATCGCCATCACCATTTCTATCATCATCACTATCACCATCACTATCACCATCACTATTGCTGTCACTATCAGTATCGCCATCACTATCACCATTGCCATATCACCATCATTATCACCATCACCATCACTATTGCTATCGCTTTCACATCACTATCACCATCACTATTGACATCACTATCACCAGAAATATCGCCATCAGTATCACTATTGCAATCACTATCACCATCACCATCGCCATCACCATCACTATCACAGTCACCATCACCATCGCAATCACTATCACCATCACTATCGCAATCACTGTCACTATCACCATTACTATTGCCATCACCATCACTATCGCCATCACTATCACCATCACTATCACTATTGCCATCACTATCACCATCATTATTGCCATCACTATCGCTATCACCATCACTATCACCATCACAATCACTATCACCATCACTATTGTTCCTGACACTTCTGGAAAATAATCCAGTTCAGGTCAGAGACAGTAACTCCGTCTGTACGGCTCCTTGTACATAAACATGTAATTTTCTGACTAAATCACTCCATCATCTCAGAACACGGTGATGGATGAACACAGCTCCAGCATCATGTGACTACTCCTTCCCCAGCTCAGTATCCGTGTGTGATTTTCACTCCTGACTCGCTCGGATCTCCGCCTCCTTTTCCCGGGTGTTATTTGATTAACCTGCATGCGTTCACTGGCTTTCTGTCAGGTTTATATGATCTGTCCTGCCGTCTCGCTCTGTTCCAGTTCCATAGTGATAAAAACCTGCTGCTAAAAGACTCTCTGAGTAAACAGTGATCTGACTCCCAGTCCATTCAGTTCCACACCACAGAAGCACATGGCAGGTGCTGGGTTACATTCCAGATGATGGAACCGGTCGAGTGTGTGGATGGAATGGGAGCTAATGGAGCTGGACATTTACACCAACGCTGTAAACCAATAAATCCTTCAAGAAGGAAAAAAAGAAGAGGGTGAAATAGAGGCTGAGAAAACAGCAGCATTCAGCTGGACGCTCTGAGAACATTTCGAAAGTGTACAGGGTTTTTTGGTTCTCTTTTGAGGGGATCTTTTAAAGTGTCTGTTTGAGAGTCTAGATCAGAGCGTTCACCTGAAGCAAACCTGTTTTTGGAAGATAAGAATCTTTAACAAGTATGTAAAGAGCCCCTGAAGAACCTTTCTGATTGGAGTTCATGCTTCTGAGCATTTTTCACCACCTTTATGACTCTTCAGGAAGACATCATGCCTGATCTTGTTTGTTTGTTTGTTTTAAAGCTGTCCTTGACTACACAAATGTGTCATTATTATTAAATATAAAATTACTAATTAATTTGATAGTATTATTTAATCAATAAAAATCTACTTGTAATTGTTATAATTGTAAAATTATTTGAGTATGTTTGTATTTTTCCACTGTCTCAGTGTTAGTGTTAATGTTTTTGTTTATTGCTGTATTTTCTGTAACACAACACTAATATTTTGCTGGCAATTTGTGAGGAATTCTATATCCTATAATACATATTGTGTATCGTAGAAATATCAGTATCGTGATGTGGTATTGTTCATCACATCATCCAGCCCAAGAAAGGAATAAAGCCCTGTTTTTGTCTCTGTTGTGACAGTAAACTTCACACAGCTTATGATAATCTGATTTGTTTTTGAGCTTTACACAGCGCACATCTCTCAATTCAACATTTTCAATCTCCTCAAAATAAAAAACCCTTGTTCAATTCTGAAATGTTGCATGTTGCGTGGTGTTTGTTGGATTATATAATCACAAATAACAATAACGTGACTGCAACATCGTACTCACAGAATAATCAGCGACAACTTTAAACCCACTGCGTTCACTCATGTTAATGAATCATGTACAGCCTTTTAAGGAGATCCACACACACACACACTGTCGCAGTGTTTTAAAGAGGTTACAGCCGCATGCTGACAGTCATTAATCCACCGATTCTCCCTCCGGCTTTCAGCAGCAAAGTGAGCATCACAAACGTCCAGGAAAATGATTCAGATTTAATTTTATTTTAAATAAAACTGCAGTCAAAGTGATGATACATAAAATAGTATACTGACCCAAAAATATAAAAAGATAATCACAGTGTAATATTTCCAGACTGGGCAAAAGTAAAAAATGAATGAATTATAAGGGATAAAATGTCTGTGCCTTAAGAACAGTGTATTTGATTTTAGTGAAACAGGATAATAATGCATATTTTTAATACATTTTTCTATACTGAAATGACTCAAAATATGACTCAGTCTTCAAATCTTATGATTCACAATTTGACTCTGTATCACTTATAATTCATTTGACTCACTCTGTTTTGCTTGTGATTCACAATATGACTCAGTCTTATGATTCACAATTTTTTCTTTGATTTCAAATTTTATGATTCACAATTTGACTCCAACTTGAAAACTTACGATTCTTAATTCAAGTCCAGTTTAAAAGCTTATAATTAATAATTCAACTCTGTACTTCAAAGCTTGTGATTTGCAACTTGACCGAGACTTCAGAGCACATGACTCACAACTCAACTCATGTTTCCAAGCTTACGACTGCCAAACTGACTCATGCTTTAAAGGCTGCTGGTTTTTAACCTAACTCTGGCTGAAAAGCCTCAGATTTGCAGCTTGATTTGAATCACAGTGCTTTATGACTCACCAACTGAATCATATTCAAAAAGTTTATAACTATGAACCTGATTCTGTCTTTAAAACTTATGATTCACAACTTGACTCCAAATTCAAAGGTTTGTGATTCATATCTCAACTTTGACTTTGAGAGTTATGGGTCATAAAAAATTGAAAGGAAGGAAGAAAGAAAGAAAGAAAGAAGTAATTATCAACATGATTGGCTATAAAATTTTCGCTTAAAAAATGAAAATATGTCAAGTTATACTGAAGAGATAGAAAGGTGATACTGATGCTGATAAGAAACAGTTTAAATGTAATTTTCTAATATATTTCCACATTAGCCAGAAGTGAAAGAGAGAGAGAGAGAGAGAGAGAGAGAGAGATATCCAATCAACATTGCCTCATCTTGTCTTCCGCACTCTTTCAGACAGCAGCTGCTCAGTGAGCCATCATGCAAACTGCCTTATTCATATCTAATTAAAGCCATATGGAGGTTTCTCAGTTGTGTTTCGAGCATATTGAAGCAGCGGCTGGGTCGATCACACACACGCGAGAATGAGTGTAGCGAGCACGTAATTCAGCCCCGAGCAAACGAGAACATGCTAACAGACTCAACACAGCACTTACACACCAAGCAGGGCGAATATGAGGTTTAAAAGCAGGAAATGATATTAATATTTACGTACAGTACATACGCATGTGTCTCATCTGTATCAGCTCCTTCTACTCTGTCCATCAGTGGAAACAGACCAGTAAAGAACCACCTTTTGGACGATTCTAATTATGCCACTGACACTGAAGTGGTGGTAGGACTCCGGACACAGATACACTTCTATCATTTGGGATGCTGGACTTGACTCCATCTCTACAATTTGGGATTCTACACTCGAATCAATCTCTGTGGTTTGAGACTTTGGACTTAAATTGGTCTCTGCAGTTTAGAACTTTGGGCTTAATTTAGACTTTATCACTTAGGACTCCAGACTTAAATCAGACTCTGTAGTTTTGGGCTTTGGACTCACCTCAGATCTCACGGTTTGAGACTCTGGACTCGAGTCAGCCTCGACAGTTTAGGACAATGGACTTGACTCGAACTCTGTGGTTTAGAACTCTGGACTTTATTTCTCTTGAAGCTGACTCACTTTCTGGGACTCTGGACTCGAGTCTGTCTCCAGATGTGACTTTAAACTTAGACTTTGGACTCTAGACCCAATTTGATCTCTACAGCTTGGGACATGCCTTGACTGGAACTTTCCAGCCTTGCAATCTGGACTCTGTAAAGCTTGAGGCTCTGGAATATGAACTTGACTCTGGAATTGACTCTTTATGTTTAAGCTCAAAATACAACTAATTGCATGATCTGCTCGAATGATTCATTGGACGAATCCTATGGCACCACTTGTGTCATAGGATTGGTCTGAGGAATCATCCATCCATCCATCCATCCATCCATCCATCCATCCATCCATCCATCATCCATCCATCCATCCATCCATCCATCCATTCATCCTTTATCTCTGCTGTTTATCCATCAGGGTCATGGTGAAGCTGGAGCCAATCTCAGCTGACTTGAGGTGAGAGGCGTGGGTCACCCTTGGTGGGTCACCAATCTATCACAGGGCTACACAGAGACGAACAACCATCACACACACACACACACACACACACACACACACACACACACACACACACACACACACACCAGAAGATTTAGAGTAACCAGTTAACTGAATCCACATGTCTTTGGACTGTAGGAGGAAACCAGAGACCCAGAGGAAACCCACACAGACACGAGGAGAGAAGATACACACTCCAGAATCATTCAAATATATAAATATCTGAATTGAGATTAATTGCACTCTGTGATATCCCTTTATTCCGTGCACCACTGTCACAATTTGAATGCTGAGGAAAGTAACACCTTCTGGCTCGAACATGAAGGCAGCAGAAACACAACTGTATGAACAACCGCAATAACATTTCCTCAAGGGAAAGCACTAAGCAGAAAACACAGAGGTCACACAGAGTTCCTGATGCCTCACTCCTGAGGTTACTGCAAGCAACCAATGTCACCGAGCCACACCCGAACCGCGTGCGTTCACCTGTGACAGATTAACCAACTCAATAACTACACAGAGTACAGGGACTGGGGGGGGGGGGGGGGGGGGGGTTTACAGATTGCAA
>JAPFFA010000004.1:140372-151329 GCA_026153275.1 Sciades herzbergii | reverse complement strand
AAAATAAGACTTTAAGATGATTACAATATCATTACACATCACAATATACTTACGTTCATTTAACATAGGCCGACTTATGACCAGATCGGTTTACGACCGGTCAGTCGTAACCAAACGCAGTCGTAAGTCGATGACTACCTGTATTGTTATTGTCCACCCACTGACTCGCGACGTTTCCTAAATTTTCACCATTTACTTCCTTCATGTGTTCAAATCACCAATGATGTCATTTATGTCACGCTGTGGGGCGGGGCGTATAAAAATGCTGCCGGTGCACTTGAACTGGGTGATAAGTTTAGCAGTATCATCAGTCATTTCATCCTTTTATCAGTTCTTTAATCTCTGTTCTTGATAATTGTTAGTGATCGATATGTAAGTGAGGCTCATTAAGACTTTGTTTTATGGTGTTAACACATTGTTAATTAGACTGCGGACTCAATTACTTATTGTTTCTCTCTGGGGGAAGAGGAGCGCATGGCTCAGTGTGTCAGCAGGCGAAAGATGGATGTAATTGCAGGAAGTGTGTTTATTTATAAACAGGTAGGCAAACGGTTCAAAAACGTAAGACAAAGGCAGGGTTGTAAAATGGGCAACAGTCACACGAGGCACAAACAAAAGGGCGGAGTCCAAATACACAGAACAAAATCAAAACCAGAAAGACAATACACAGACACAAGGCTTGGTAATGTGAGACACTCGGTACAGCGTGTAAACGTCACCCAGTCTGTGTGTTTAGAGAGTCCTGAAAATCACGCATGCTGTAATTGCACTCTAATCTGGAACAGGTGCAGAGTAATTAGTCCTAATGACACGGTGCACTCTGAGCACCAGCACGCGTGGATGTGACACAGTGATGGTTTTCTCAAGACTCCGACTCATTGTCACTGAAGGTGGGGACACGAAATTAGTTTGTTATATGTGAAAGTTCGTAGTAAAAGAGTTTTGTTACAGTGGGGTTGCTCTGCGTGTGTGTTTATAAAATGTCTGTATGTAGGAAACACGCAGCCTTGACTGTGTCCCAATCCTGTTTTTAATGCACCTTTCTTCAGTTCCGCCTTCTTAAGAACCACTTAATCACTTCATCAGCTCGAGTGTTAGTGAGACATCACTGTAGGAAA
Organism: Sciades herzbergii; assembly: GCA_026153275.1. Lineage (NCBI taxonomy): Eukaryota > Metazoa > Chordata > Actinopteri > Siluriformes > Ariidae > Sciades > Sciades herzbergii. Next base: position 150,211 of record JAPFFA010000004.1, on the reverse strand, counting down.
TTACCCAGAAGACACTGCAGCGCTGTGATGTAGGCGAGACACACTTACATAGTCGACAAGGGCGCAGGTCTGATTTATTGCATGGCTTTGTGTCCAAGCTCCACCCACTCAAGTTTGATTGGTCCATTCTTCTGTCAGTCATTCATTGGACTGTGTGTAAGTTGGAGAAGCACCAACCAGAACAGGGCGAGTGATGATGTGGTGTTTTAGGGAGTGCGCTGGAGAAGAAGGGCGGGAAGGAGTTTGGTGAAGCCGTTTTGGAGCTACGCAAGAAGAACGGCCCTCTGGAGGTGGCTGGAGGTGAGGCTGTGTCTCAATCCTACAGGTTTTTACTGGATTAATAACTTTTTTACTCATACAGAATGTGTATTGAACACCACAGACAGGAAGTGCAGGTGATCATATGCACTGGAACTTGAACATAGCTGGTCATTCAGAAATGTTTTGTAGATTAGTTTAAAGCTGTTTGTTTTCAGTAGCCTTTATCGAGTGGCTTCATGCTTATGACCCTGACGTCTCCTCCCAGGGAACGAGGGGCTAAAGAAAAAAAAAAATCTACAGCCTCCTGATGTATCCTGGGATTTTCTCCCAGGCATTGAGGACGGATTAAATGGTGCTACTAAGTCCTGGTTGACTCAAGGTTTCCTCCCAGAGAACTAGAAGACTAGTGAACTAGGAATTGGCATAGAACCCTTCTAACCCTGGACCAGCCTGGGATCTCCTTCCAGGAAACTTTTATTTATGTAGCACTTTTAACCATGGGTATCATCACAAAACAGCTTTACAGAAATCCAGATATCAAATTAAAAAAAATTATCCCTACTGAGAACTAGAGGCGACGGTGGTGAGGAAAAACCCTGAGAGGAACCAGAGTTCAAAGGGAACCCATCCTAATCTAGAATTTATGGGATTAGGGAACCAGTGGCCTGGATGGATGTCACCAGTAAAAGTTTGAGTTGATATCGAGAGCTAGCGAAATAGTGAGTGAGGGACAGTGGGAAAGAGGAGAGATACAATTGCGAGCAGAAGTTTACATACATGGACATGAGTGTCATGGCAGTAAAGTTTTCTTATGGCCACCAAACGCGTCTAGTGAAGGTGAAACTCACTCGGACATTTAACCTAATATTAGGCGGCTGTATGTATAATTTTGATCCTGTGTTGATTTCAGAAAGCTAAAAATTAAATTAAAAATTGTGCACCAAATTCTTTTTTTTTTTTCTGCTAAAGGTGTATGTTGTAATCATTCTGCCTCAGAAAATGATCAGTTTGGAGAATCCTTAAAACCCAACAGTACCATCACACTCTGGTCCCTGTATGTAAACTACTGACCACAGCTGTATAATTCCCCAGTGAACTCTGGTTGACCTCAGGCGTCTCCCAGTCAAATGCTTCTGGAATGCCTCCAGTAGGAGGTGCCCAGCCCCCTCTGCTGGACAGTGGTGGCAGCTCTGCTCTAAACTCCTCCTTAATTGGCAAGCTCCTCCCCCTCACGAAGGGTTTGCTGAAAGGGTTCCTGTCTGGTGATTCTCGTCTTACTCCAGTGGATCTGTATATGATTCGTGTTTGACTCCACCCCCTCACAGCGGCGATGATGTCGGGTTACGGCCTTCCAGCGAAATTTGTGATCCACTGTAACAGTCCTGGCTGGGGCTCGGATAAGTGTGAGGAGCTGCTGGATAAAACCGTGAAGAACTGCCTTGCTCTGGCTGATGAGAAGAAACTTAAATCTGTGGCGTTTCCCTCCATTGGCAGCGGCAGGTAACAAACCACCACCGCACCCACTGTCACGCCCACCACTATCACTTCCACACGCACCACCACACCTACACCAACTGCCATGCCCACCTTCACCACACTCACTGTCACACCATCGTTAGTCCACTGTGGGTGTGTCCCAAGCCACGCCCTGTTCACTCTGTCAGCTGTACAAACACATGAATAAATTGCAGAGATTCTAACCCAGTGTCGTGTTTCAGTGTGACGAGGAAATGGCAATAAAATATTTTTAGGACACGCGTGTTGTTTTTCTCTCTCTCTCTCTCTCTCTGTAGGAACGGTTTTCCAAAGCAGATGGCTGCTCAGCTGATCCTGAAAGCCATCAACAGCTACTTTGTGTCCACCATGTCATCCTCCATCAAGACAGTTTACTTCGTCCTGTTTGACAGTGAGAGTATCGGCATCTATGTCCAGGAAATGGCCAAACTCGATACCAAATAAATTTATATCTGTGTGTTTTTAATACATTGTGGGTTTCGTACACAGGTCTCCACTTTAGAGCCCTAGATATGCTGATGATGTCAGGTGCTGTGAGGTCATGTGACCTCTGTACTCATCTTTTCTTTCCATGAGCAGCAACCAATGAGCAGTCCTATCTGGATGTAAACATTTTCCCAAAAACATACAGAAGGAATAAAATTCCTGACCCATTTTCCTGCATCACTGAGTTTAAATGTCATAGTGAGATGTTTCACGTGAAAATTTATGTTAAACGTTTTTATAATAACTTTATACTCAGTGTGTGCAGGTGGTGGTGTTCCTCAGGGCTCACTGCTTGGTCCTCTGCTCTTTTTGCTGATGTTAGCTTTGCATGAGTTTTTAGTGTTGCTTGAAAAATCATTAGATAATTAAGTTTGCCAAATTAGTATGAATTACTATCATCATTAATTTATACAATTTCTGTAATAATTAGCTAGCTCCATGCAGAATCTAGACTCTATCTCAGGCACTAATGTGGAGACCTGTGGTTTTATTAGAGTTTAAAATGTTTATTGAGTTACTTGTGGATTTTATGTTGAGACAGTGGTTGAGTGTATTTGTGTTCTTGTCTCACTGCAGGACTGTTTGAAATTTATTAGAGACTGAGGTGACTGTGTATCTCACACACACACACACACACACACACACACACACACACACACACAGAAATACTTGATCTTCAAACTCTGTTTTTTTTTTAAAATGTAACATAACTCTAACTTCATTAACAAATATCCAACACGTTGCATTAATGTAGTTTTTTGCCAATAATGAGATTTTTCTCATGCTGGAAAATTAGCTGTTTCTATGGTAACACTGAGAAGGAAATTCTCAAACACGAAGGTGAATAAGTTTCATTTCGTTCATTTTGTTCAAATGAGTCGTTCATTTCGTTTGTTGAATCGGCCTTTCTGGAAAGATCGATATGTTGCAGTTCATTCCTCTGAGTTATTCAGCTCCTCCGGCCGTTAATTTTCTTGTCAAACTTAAAATTACAAAATGATAGCCTAATAGTTTTGTTTAATGTACCACTGCATTACTGTAGTATTCGCTGGATACTAAAATTATTGGCCAGTGCTGTTCAGACAATATTCTACAAAAAGAGCTTACAACTTGTCTGGATTTTCAGTAACTATAAAAGACAGCATGTTGGTGCTGTTTTGTGAAATCGTTTGAATCCTGTTCCTTGCATGGCTGTTTCGCATATTACAGACCTGACACACAGTGGGATTGATGTAAATAGTGCACTATGTTATCGTTGTGTTTGTTGATCCGTTTAGTACGCGATGTCTTTAAAAGCTGCTTGTTCACTGAAATGCCAAACAACTGCTACTAAAAGAAGGTCGTAGGTTTGTTTGTTCTTTAATAGCACTTTCAGAGAAGATCGATAGGCCTGATGTTGCTGTATCTCGGTCATCTGAAGCTCCTGCTCCTAGGGGCCCCTGCAGTTGCTTGATTGACACGTCAGTGAGTCTTCAGCTTTTGTCTAGTTGTGGGAGGAGCTAGAGGGGCAGGGAACGAACGAGAGTCGGTACACTAGTGCTTGGAGACATTAGAAAAGTAAAGCGTCAGATATACGAATCACTGATCAATTCGTTCGAAAAGATTTTGAGTTAATTCGGGTGCCATCTTTAAAAACATCATCGCAGGCACACTGAGTGCTCCGATAGCCAGCTGCTAGCAAAAGTGTCATTTATTGGTAGCGCGGTTTGCTATGATGGTGACAAGCGAAGTAAAAGCTACGATGATGATGGTGTAAACTGAAGATGATGGGAAGGCGTGATTGATGTATACACACTACTTGACATTTCTGTAATGATGACATTTTAGAACTGCATGAAGATGATTGGTTCCTGTTGCTCCTGCAATACTGAACTTATAAATCTATAAATTTAAGTAGATATTTACATTTATATTATTTTATTCATATTTACCAAAAATACACACACTTGTTTTTTTTTTGGGGGGGGGGGTGTAAGTGGTACATTCTGGACAGTTGTCATGTTTGTGTGTGAGAGTGAGACAGCGATGTATCGTTTAATTCTTCATTCTGATTCTCTGCTGTGCTGCACTGACATTAATTATAAAGTATAAAAGATATTAAACGTAAGACAGATGTTTTAATAAACTATCACCCAGTGGTAAAGTTTCTCTTGGCCTCAGGTTTGTTTCTCCAATCATCAGTCATGTGAGGTGGTTCTTCAGTTCTTTGCATGAAAAAATTGTTTAAATCTAAACTGACGTCATTAATTCAGATCTCTAAAGGTCTCCTGAGGCTCGATGACGTCACAATGCATGAAAATACTATTAACCAATCAGGGCCGAGTTTCCCAAAAGCATCGCCGCACAAAGATCACAGTTAAATGGTCGAGCGAGCAGCACAATGAACTCTCTCTCTCTCTCTCTCTCTCTCTCCTGGTTAAGAGGCCTTTGGGAAAGCCTCCCCTGATCGGGGCATTTCTCCTCCTCATCCAGTTAAGTCTGAGGTTAATCGAGTCTCACTAACGCGGCACGTTACAGAAGAGAAATCCGTTTTGATTTCTGTTTCCCAGTGGTCTTTAAACCTCTGTGTGTGTGACGTCATCTGTGATGTCATCAGGCTGAGACAGACGGGGTGTGGACTGGTGAGCAGAGCCGTGTGTCTCCCTGCAGTGTGTGTGTTCAGACACTAGAGGGAGCCACAGACTTGTGCATTGTCAGAACCGACCGTGTGTGTGTGGTGATTCAAGCTGAAGGGGATCTACACTAGAGCTGCTCTGTCATAAAGTCTGTTGTGAAAAGTGCAATATAAATTAAATTAAACTGAATTAAAATTTATCTAACTAATTAATCACTAACTGGCCCAGCAGTGACTGTATTTGTAGAGTAAATTCGCGCTGCTGAGCAAAAGTCTGGTCTGTTTTTAAAATGTGAAAATATTTGCATCAAACAAAATGCAACTGGGGCAATTTATTTATTCTGATTAATTCATATAATTTCTCTCACTTTTCTCACCACAGAAAAGAACAGCTAGTGATCATCATCTCGTTGTGCGACAGAATATTTTTATCTGAGCATGTGGGGGAAATGAATGAATATTTCATCTGTAAATTAATTTAATAGTTTTTGTTTGAAATAGAAATAGGCCTGTGTATTAGAGTTCCTCCTGTGTTCAGATGTCACAGTGATTTGGGATGCAGCTGTGTGCTGTTGTGGTGAAACACTGCTTGGTGAAAAGAGTGTAAAGGCCATCATGGGCTGTGTCCCAAATCACACACATCCTGTCCTAAAGTCTCATCTCTGGAGCATGTATGACTTAGTGAGCGAGCTGTTTAGCAGCCAAAACATGACTTTCAGGTTTCCATGACAACCAAAATCACAACCTCAACATAATACATCACTGCACTCTGTGATAAGGCTCAGTGTAGGAGTGAATGTAGTTTGGGAAGCAGCCTGTTATTTATACCATAAACTCTGTCTATAACATCTTCACACACACACATGGGGAGGTCAGTGTGCGGTCTTGTTCCCATACCATGGTGTGGGCTGCATTCCAATCCGAGCTGTTCTAATCCACAGGAAATACATGCTCATCCCCAAACTCAAAGCATGTGCAGTGTGGATTACCCATCAGCCCCTGGGGGCTGCTGTGGGCGTGGTCTCACTGCAGTGACACAGAGAGCAATCAGGTGTGTACAAGTGTGTATGTAGTCAAGAGAAATTCTGATTTATTATGAGAATGTGTGTGTGTGTGAGAGAGAGAGAGAGATGAAGTGTCCATCAGCCAGGGAGGTGCCATCACAATAAGCTCAGGGGAAAATCTGTTTCTCACACACACACCTGAAAATTACCAGGGTTAAAGTTTGGATATGCTCTTTCACACTTGCCATGTTTGCTGTTGTATTTTATTCACAGTCCACTAGAACCTGGTTTTTGGGCCTCATGAAGCTGAAATGTGTTTCAGTGAATTCATGAGCACACGAGGGTGGAGCTCCTGTCATTATTATTATTATTATTATTATTATTGGTACATCTTGGTTTAAACATTTAAAAAGTTATTAGGAACACTTTTGACCTCAGTTTCCAGTAGAATGTGTGTGTGTCTGTGATGCTAGAAGTCACACTCAGACTTTTGTACATGTCAGAAAAGTGACTTTATTTAAACAGAGATCAGTCATTAATGGAGATTTGGGAGTATTATGGGATGTCTGATTCACGATGAACTCAGACGTTATTCAGGTGAGAGGCTCACTTTAAGTCTCCTGTTATTTATTTATTAACATACTGTATTTATTTACATATTTATATTTTTATCATATGTATATTCCATCTTTATTTACTGGTCAAACACAAACAATTTAAATAAACTAAATATTTATTTATCAGCCAGATCAGATTCTGCATTTCATCCATCCATCCATCTATCCATTTTCTACCACTTATCCAGATCTGGGTCGCGGGGGGTAGCAGCCTAAGCAGAGCAGCCCAGACTTCCCTCTCCCCAGCCACCTCCACCAGCTCTTCCGGGGGAATACCAAGGTGTTCCCAGGCCAGCCGAGAGATGTAATCTCTCCAGCGTGCCCTGGGTCTGCCTCGGGGTCTCCTCCCGGTGGGGCATGCCCAGAAAACCTCCCTTGGGAGGCATCCAAGGGGCATCCTAACAAGGTGCCTGAACCACCTCAACTGACTCCTTTTGATGTGGAGGAGCAGCTGTTCTACTCTGAGTCTCTCCCGAATGACCAAGCTTCTTACCCTGTCTCTAAGGGAGAGCCCAGCCACCCTGCAGAGAAAACTAATTTCGACTGTTTGTATCCACGATCTCATTCTTTCGGTAACTACCCATAGCTCGTGACCATAAGTCAGAGTGGGAATGTAGATGGACCAGTAAATTGACAGCTTTGCTTAGACTGGTTGGGCAAATTCCCATGCACCTTCCAGTACCCTTGCAAGGGTAAAGAGTTGGTCCAGTGTTCCACAACCAGGATGAAAACCACATTTATTCCTCCTGAATCTGAGGTTCGACTATCAACCAGTCTCTCCTCTCCAGCACCCTAGCATAGGCTTTCCCAGGGAGGCTGAGAAGTGTGATCCCCCTATAGTTTGAACGCACTCTCCAGTCCCCTTTTTTAAAAAGGGGGACCACCACCCCAGTCTGCCAATCCAGAGGCACTGTCCTTGACCTCCACGCAATGTTGAAGAGGCATGTCAGCCAAGACAGCCCAAAAACATCCAGTGCCTTCAGAAACTCAGGACGAATCTCATCCATCCCCGAAGCCCAGCCACTGAGGAGCTTTTTAACCACCTCGGCAACCTCAGCCCCTGTGATGGGCGAGTCCTCCCAAGCACCCTCAGACTCTGCATCCTTCTCGGACAACATGAAGGTGGGATTGAGGAGATCCTCAAAGTATTCCTTCCACCGTCGGACGATGTCCCCAGTTGAGGTCAACAGCACTCCATCCTTGCTGTAAACAGTAGGGACAGAGCACTGCTTCCCCTTCCTGAGTCACCAGACAGTTTGCCAGAATCTCTTCAAGGCTGACCAAACTCCTCCCACACCCGAGTTTTTGCTTCAGTGACTGCCTGAGCCATGTTCCGCTTGGCCCGTCGGTATCTGTCAGCTGCCTCTGGAGACCCACAGGCTAACCAAGCCCTATAGGACTCCTTCTTCAGCCTGACAGCTTCCCTCACTGCAAGTGTCCACCACAGGGTTCGGGGATTACCGCCACGACAGGTACCAACAACCCTGCAGCCGCATCTCTGCACGGCTGCCTCAGCAATGGAGATGTGGAACATAGTCCACTCAGACTCAATGTCCCCATCCTCCCCCGGTATGCAGTTGAAGCTCTGCTGGATGTGGCAGTTGAAGTTCCTAGCATACCCTCACTACACGTTTGGGCCTACCAGGTCTGTCCGGCCTCCTCCTCCGCCATCTGATCCAGTTCGCCACCAGGTAGTGATCAGTTGACAGCTCTGCTCCTCTCTTCACCCAAGTGTCCAAGATATATGGTCGTAGATCAGATGAAACGACTACAAAGTCAATCATCGATCTATGGCCTAGGGTGTCCTTGTACCACGTGCACTTATGGGCACCCTTATGCTCGAACATGGTGTTTGTTATGGCCAAACCATGCATGGCACAGAAGTCCAAAAACTGAACACTGCTCGAGTTCAGATCGGGCAGGCCGTTCCTCCCAATCACCCCCTCCAGGTCTCACTGTCATTGCCTACATGAGCATTGAAGTCCCCCAGTAAAACAATGGAGTCCCCTCGTGGTGCACTGTCTAGCACCCCACTCAAGGACTCCAAGAAGGCCGTGTACTCTGAACTACCAGGTACTCTGCATTTCATTTTGTTCTTTTTTTTGTTTTAACCTGTATTCATTGGTTTTCTTGAAAATTTATCTAAAGGCAAACACTTTTATAAAAAAAAATCAGTCCCCTATGGGTCCATGTGGCTCCTGCTTATAAATAAAATAGTTTTCTGATCCCATGTCCATACAGTAAATATAGCATATATATTTACTCTATGAGGCAGTAGCCACAAAAATGAACAATTTAAAAATCACAGAAGTAAAGTATACCAAGTGTCTGTACTTTATATTATTCTACTTTTACCTCTTACAGTTTTTGAAACTGGAACTTCTGAACCGAGGTTGACATACACACGCTGTCACCACAACCCAAACTCTTATTTCCCAGAAATGGCCTGGCGCTAGAGCTCAGTGGTCTCAATACTTTTTTCGACAACTTCCTGTAACAACTTGGAAGCGCGTCACATCTCCATCACACATGGGACTACTGGCTGGAGAAGGTGAGGAACGGGGGACGACCTGGAGTATATTTTAAAATAGGAACGCACTTTTACTCTGTAATAAGCAAAAACATGTCTGAAAGTGATTTATTTAGTCTAGTCCCTTTATTTCGAATGGTGAACCGAATTGTATACACTCACCAGTCGTTTTAATAGGAACACCTGCATACGCAGTGCGCAGTTGTTTCATTCTTACATGATGACATAGTGGCTAGCATCTCTATATGAGGCAGTAGCCACAAAAAACAAACAGAAGAATAACTGGAGTTGTAATTTAATCCCTGAATCAGGTGATGGATTTTGACACAGAAGTGAAGAAAGAAGATGGAACCGTTTAGAGTGAAAGAGCACACAGCTGAATAACTCTGCTGTCAAATCGTTATTACTGATAAAACTAATCTCCTGATGGTTCCTCCTCTTGGGGGTTCCTCAGTGTCTGATATGTTCTCTGTCATTCTTTTCTCAACCATGTAGAAGAAAAAGAAAAGCGGAGCGAAGCCTCTCTGTAGTAAACTGTTTACACATACACTTTTATTATCCTGTGAGGGGTCTGGAGATTAGGACGAGGCCGTCCACAAACGCCGTAACCCCTAACCCTTGTGCACTCTCTCAGAGCTCCTGCGTAATCTACAGAGTGGATCAAAGGGTTACATTCTGATAAACCCGAGACCCCAACTGCAGGATCTGTTAATCATTGCAGCAAGACACGATCACATGAGGAGCGTTCCGCTGTTTTTTTTGGTTTTGGGGTGTGTGTGTGTGTGTGTGTGTGTGTGGGGGGGGGGGGGCGG
>JAPFFA010000003.1:60167853-60178247 GCA_026153275.1 Sciades herzbergii | reverse complement strand
CCAATCCTCTTCTGGATCATCCAAATGCTCTCTAGCAAACTTCAGACGGGCCTGGACATGTACTGGCTTAAGCAGGGAGACACGTCTGGCACTGCAGGATTTGAGTCCCTGGCGGCGTAGTATGTTACTGATGGTAGCCTTTGTTACTTTGGTCCCAGCTCTCTGCAGGACATTCACTAGGTCCCCCCGTGTGGTTCTGGGATTTTTGCTCACCGTTCTTGTGATCATTTTGACTCTACGGGGTGAGATCTTGCATGGAGCCCCAGATCGAGGGAGATTATTCCAATCACGAAAGGCATCATAGATCACAACAGCAATTACAATACTGAACAGTAGCGGTGCAAAAACACAACCTTGCTTGACGCCATTGTCTACACTGAAGGGATCAGATTCCTGTCCCATGTCAATGATACATGCCTTCATGGAATGACCTGATGTTTATTAGCTTTTCTGGGAATCCTACGTGATGCAAGAGCTTCCAAAGTCCTGCATGACTCACCGAATCGAAGGCTTTCGTTAGATCAATGAACACTATGTACAGATCTTGTTGCTGTTCTCTGCACTTCTCTTGCACTTGACGCACAGCAAAAAGCATATCAACAGTGCTGCAATTCTCCCTGTATCCACATTGACTTTCAAGATTAACCTCTTCTGCCGAGACAAAGGTTCTTCTGACTACGATGCGTTCTAAGACCTTGCCAGCAATGCACAACAGAGATATACCTTTGTGATTGTCACAAATGGCACATTCCCCTTTCCTCTTGTACAGGTGGATGATCTTAGCCATGCACAAGGTTCTCCTGGAAGAAAACTTACTACCTTCTGCTCTGACAATGTTCCCTAACTCTGAGGATTGGGTTTTCCAGCAGGACAATGCTCCATACCACACAGCCAGGGCAATCAAGATGTAGATGGAAGACCACAAGATCAAGACCCTGTTGTGGCCAGCCCAATCTCCAGACCTGAACCCCATAGAAATCCTCTGGAATGTGATCAAGAGGAAGATGGATGGTCACAAGCCATCAAACAAAGCTGAGTTGATTGAATGTTTCTGCCAGGAGGGGCATAAAGTCACCCAAAAGCAATGTGAAAGACTGGTGGGGAGCATGGCAAGACGCATGAAAGCTGTGATTAAGTGTCAGGGTTATTCCACCAAATATTGATTTCTGAAGTCATTCTAAGTTCAAACATTAGTATTGTGTTGTTTAAAATTGAACATGATCTTGATTTCTGTGCATTATTCAAGGTCTGAAAACACTTCATTTTTTTTTTGTTAGTTTGACCAGTCATTTTCTGTAATTAAATGCTTTAAGTGACAATATTTTTATGTGGAATTTGGGGGAAATGTTGTCAGTTTATGGACTAAAACAAAAATGTTTGTTCCTCAGACAGAAACCTATAAAGAGTAAAACCAGAGAAACTGATAATTTTGCAGTGGTTTCTTAATTTTTTTTTCCATATATAGAGTAGTATTTGTGTCTGTGTGTCGTATTTGTGCTTTCTGCACTTAAGGATTTCATGTGGTGTTATTGGCTGTGTAATATTTGTATCCAGTATTTTTGTGTAGTATTTGTTTAGTATTTTCAGGTCATGGTAGTGTGTCTGTGTAGTATTTGTGCTTAGAAATTTCATGTGGTGTGTAATATTTTTATTTAGTATTTTCTTAGTGTTTTTTTTATAGTGTTGTCTTTGTGTTATATTTTTGTGTTTAGCATTTGTCAGTGTGTAGTATTTCTATGTTTAGTACTTGCAGGTATTCATGCCTGTGTGTAGTATTTATTTACAACATGCATACAGTGTAGTTTTTTATGACATGAATATAGTATTTGTTTACTATATGTACGCAGTGTTTATGGCTGTGTGTCATATTTGTGAGAACTTTCTGTTCTGCTTTTGTTTTGTCAGTCGCTCATCTTTTGCCTTACTGCTGTCAGCCAACACAAAGCAAACGTTTCCACAGAAATTGGAGGTACCCCTGTGTGTGTGTGTGTGCACGCGTTTCTTCAAGAAGCACTTCATTTAGCCTGTTTTGTTAGTCATTTTGTTTATTTTCCAAACAGAATGATTGCCTGGCGGGGAATCGGAGCACTCCTGAAGTGCTGCCAGTGGATTTATGTATTTCTGCCTGGGTTTTTTCCCCCCCTCTCTCTCTCCTGCTGTTATGCATCTCTTCCCCTTTTAACCTTTTTCATAGCAAAGTTTGGACAACCTACAGACTTCACATCTAATCCACAGTTCACCCTCTAAACAACTCAGCAAGCCTCTTTCTTATTAAGCCCTTTGTTTATATGTAGCACGTTTCGTTCATAAACCTCCAAGTCGAATCGGTCCAAACGCCTGCTGAAAAGATACACAGCCCTGCTCAGTGTGTGAAAGTGCTTTGTAATGTCGCAACACAACTGTGTGTGATTTTCTTTTCTACTTCATTCTCACTCTCTCTCACACACGTACCAACATCCACACGCAGGTCCTGCTGCACTGGACTGGAGCTGCCCTTTTTGAGCTGCCAAAATAATGTCTCCATTCACAGATGAACAGAATGAAAGGTGTGAGAGAGAGAGAGAGAGAGAGAGAGAGAGAGAGAGAAAGGATTTGGAAGAGGAAGTGTGTTGTCAGGACACAATTCAACATGTGATTAACACACTAAAGAGATTCACATGAAATGAAAAAAATGACATGAATTACACTAAACTCTAAAGGGATTATATTTCAGAGTGGATATTTTTAAGAAATCTTGGCTCTTAATGAAAATATATCAGGCAGCAACAAATACTTTTTGCAATACACACCATTTTAACCTTTTTTTGAAAGGTAAGGATATAAAAAAAGAAATCTAAAATAATTTCCAAGTGGGCATAATTAAAAACTGAAATGTATAAAGAAGTTAAACAGATTTTTACAAAAGTTTTGTAAATATGGTGAAGTGTGGAGGTTATTATTATATTTTGTTTTAACCATGCTATTAGCTTTAGAGATGACAAATGTCAGCTGTTTCTCATAGTTTCAAGTAAATATAGTCCTCTCTTATCGTTATTGCTCTGAAATTCAGTCAGTAGTATAGTCTCAGAATCCTAGCTTGAATAATTGTTTCATTTATAGTCTTGACTGCTTGTTTTGTATTCCATTGCTAACGTAAGCGTGTTTGGTTGTAGCCCTCTCTGTATTTCCCAAAGGTGGAAAGTTCTTCAGTAATTGTACTTTGTGCTTTACCCAGAATTGAAAATGGAGTAGAAATGTATTTAGAAACAAGAACTGTTAACATGCATGTTTAGGATATTTAATGTCAATGACCAGAATGATCAACAATGATTTATTTTTTCCTAGAAAAATTATCTGATGTATAAAATTAACAATTTCGGATTGTTGCATGATGCAGCTGATGAATGAAGTAAATATTTATATTTAATTAATATTTAATTTAAAAAAAAAAAGCCTTTTAAAAAATTATTGTAAAAAAAGCAAACCAGTTCATTGGAGTCTGACACACTTTTTTGATTTTGCATCCAGTTTGCAAAGACTTAGCAGAAACATGCTGCAGTGAGAACAGCAAATAGTCTAGAAATCAGCAGAAATTAGAAAATGATTTCTGTTAAATCACAGTAACAATCAAAGTGACTTGTAGGTGATTTACATGTTAAATATTCCTTTTAAAAAAGCACCATAAATCGAGTGCATTAATGTATATGAACTCGGTGAATCTCAGTTTCATGCTGTTAGGTTTTTTCAGTGTTTTTTTTTTTCCTTTCTTCAGCCTAATCATTATTTACCATATCTAAAGCATGAGTAATGACCACTGACGCATTTCAGTGTTTTTCTGTACTGAGAGAAAGAAGCTTATTGATCATATGTTTAAAGGCAGCTGTTGTGGTGTCAGTAAACATCTCCACAAAAACCTACTCAGCCAAAGATGTTTAGCTTTAATATGACATTTTTAGATCTTACATTAAGCTCTGTGAAGGCTGTGCTCAGTTTCAGCTTGACGGCAGACGGGAAAACCTTCACAAAAGTATAAATACCAAGAATAGGTTTTTTTATATTGCTCAAAATGTTGAATAAGAGTCCATGAGAAAAGCTTTTTAAATGACTTGTGTCTCATCCAAAGACGTTTATTCATCCTAAGACCATTTATTCATGCATTATATACAGATTTCATCAACTGTCCTTAAATTTTTTAATCGTAAGTGAAAACATTTTGAACGTCTGAAATTCTTTTCTGTGGTGGTTTTTGACCCTCACTGATATTCAGCTGAGAAATATAATAACTAATTTAGGTGACACAAATGAAACAAAAATGTCATTGAGTTGATGTATTATCTGGTTCCCTCTCTCTTTTTTCTGTCTTGTAGGACTTTTTGGAACAGAGACAACTGGCAGATTGAATAAGAAAATGCACATAAAGCTACCCTGTGCTCAGCTACTCAAATTAGTCAGAAATAATTTTAAAAGGATTTTATATATAAAACTAAATGTCTGAGATTACAAAATAAGCTTAAAAATGCATCATGGATACAGTGGGGTCAGTGTATAGCTGAGAATATTACACTAAATACCATAGATGTAAAAGTTAAGTGGAAGTACCCTGAATGTCAAACATGTGCTGCTGAAATTACAGAATTAGTGAATAAAGTTTTGAGTTGTTTTTTTTTTTTACAATGAAATTACAATGTATTTTAATACTAACATCTTTATTTCAAATTATATATGTAACCCTGTTAAAATCCCCACACATGAAAATAAATAGATGTTAAAATATAAAACACAGCTTGTAAGCTAGTTCAGAGCGCGTTACTAGCATTCGTTCATAAAAGCGAATGAACTCTTAGCCGCTGTGTAGCTAACTCAGCTAACACTATCGCCTGTGACTCATCGTTTCCCAAAATCAACACACACTCACTCTTTCTTCCTGTCTGTACCTTAAATCACGCACCTTCAACCAGTGAATGTCCAGGATTATCCTTATTCTCAGTCAGTACTTCCTCCTTTCACCATGAACTTTTCAAATATTTAGCAATGTACATCTGTATCGTTTAAACCTTTTTAACTTATTTATTACACTTTTATTCCTTTTATCATAATATTTTAACCTTTGTGAAATACACTTTTAAACCATAACAGTGTTAACCAAAGAAAGTAACATTTACAAATATGCTTTCTATTTTAATGTGTGGGGATTTTAACAGGGTTACATACATCCAATACAGGAAACTTTCATGTTCCAGTGTGTGTCATGAGGTTGCCTGTTCCATCTCTATTATCTCCTCCTCAGGATTGCTTTCACGCGGCAGGTTCACCTCCCGCATCCCTGCTAAATAAAAACACAACACATCTGTTCAGTTCTCATCATTTCATTTGCTCATGTGTCTCCTCTTCCCTTTATTCTGACCAAAGACTACTGGGGGGGGGGGGTGGGTGGGTGTTATTACCAAAACAACTTGAGCAACTCAACTTAGTCACATGGAGGCCATGAAAATAACAGAACCACACAAAGGCTTTTCACTAAAATCCACTTTTTTTTTTTTTTTACATTGTACCTTGTGTGAGGTGTAAAATAAGATGTCTGAGGGATTACTGATGGATGTTTGTTTGAGTATCTGTGTGGAAATAAGTGATACCCAGAATGCACTGCTCATGGAGCATCAACGATGGTTTATATTTTCAAGTGTTAAGGCCTGGTCCCACAATACTGATAACTATTAATAAATGGGTCCTCTGCAGTTTACGTGGTCGGTGCTCACACCAGACCGATAGCGATCCCTATAGCCCAGGCCTGGGTTTATCCGTATCGGTGAGATTTGCTTCTGGAGCCATTTTTCCAGACCTGGACCTGATCTGATAAAACATCTGACCAATCAGGTCATTGTTTACATGTGACGTTGTCTGAGCACGTGCTGTTTCTCCCCGGGCGTCTTTGTACGTCCTTGTTGCATCATGAAGTCACGGAATACAGAGTCACAGAAAATAGAATACAAAAGCACGGATCTTTTATTCAAGATTATGTGATTTCCCGTGAAATATCAATAATTAATAAAATAAATGCCAAGAAGCCTTTACTTGTCACATGTACGCTCAAGCACAGACTTAAAAACACAGTGAACTTCCTCTCTGCATTTAACCCATCTGAAGCAGTGAACACACACGCGCGCACACACACACACCCAGAGCAATGGGCAACCATGCTACGGCACCCAGGGAACAGTTGGGGGTTCGGTGCCTTGCTCAAGGGCACTTCAGCCCAACCTCAGCCCAAGGCTGCCCCATGTTAACCGAACCACATGTCTTTGAACTGTGGGGGAAACCGGAGCACCTGGAGGAAACCCACACAGACACGGGGAGAACATGCAAACTCCACACAGAAAGGCCCTTGTGGGCCACTGGGCTCGAACCCAGAACCTTCTTGCTGTGAGGCGACAGTGCTAACCACTACACCACTGTGCCGCACAAACATATAAATGCAGGTAAGATATTTTAATTATGAACTTCGGCAGTCGAAACATTTAAATGTTTTCGAATTCTTAATTTTTTATCCGTGATGCATCATCCGTATGAAATCTGTAATATACTGAAACGTCCGTTACCAATCTGTAAATTATTAGCGTCTGTGATGCATCCGTATTAAAATCCGTAACCACTCCGTATTTTGTATCCTTTTTTATTATATTTCCGTAATCCGTGACCTGTCCGTATTTATCAGCCACCAGAGTGTGTGCATGGGTTGTTCTGAAGTCCAAGCTATTGAGTATGACCTGGAATAATGTGCTACTACTTGGAAAAAACTTCCATGACTATTCCTAAGTTGCATGCGTTTACTTCCCTGAGTGTCAGGACCAAGCGATATTATAGTGGGGATTATAGTTGTGGTGTTTCTGCTCCAGACTGGAACTAAACTCAGGCAGAGGGAGAGTCAGAGTTGGAGTTATTGGTTTTGTGGGCCCAGGCCCTTAATATACTGTGCTATGTGTGTGTATGCGCGCACACACACACACACACACACACACACACACACACACACACGAGTGAGTGTGAGAGAGAAAAATGAGAGAGAGATTTTCTTACCCAGAATGCCCTGTTCTTCCAGCTCCTGCTCAATCCTGTGCAAACGGTTGTACTTGTTCATCCTTCCCCCTCCAGTCAGCCCACCCAGCTTAATGAAAGATACACCCAGGCCTACAGCCTACACACACACCACTGTAAACTTAATCATCAGCAATGCAAACACTGATAAAACCCTAAAACATTCTTTGTACAAAAATCACACATTGATTTTTATGTAAACTTGTATATAAATACATGAGGGAACGTCTCACCACATCCATCATGGAGTCATCACCAATCTCCTCACTGCTCACCGCGAGAATGGTCTCTCCTTCTACAAACACGCACAGTTATATACATCCAGAGAAAATAATCTCAAATATTTTAAATGTTTGTATAAAGCCAAAGTTAAGTGTTATTTTAACTACAAAGGGAAGTTTCAACAATAAAAAAAAAAAAAAAAAAAAGTGAAACTTAATCAGGGCGAGTTTCCCAAAATCACTGCAGCACAAAGATCATCGCATTGAACATTTCTTAGTTCAGCTCATCTTAATTTGCAATGCTTTTGGGAAACTTTATGACGCTTCTTAGAACTGCCCGAGTGGGCGTGGTCTAATCTAACAAGTGATTGACGTAGACAGTAAGCAATCAAAATTAGCCCCGCCCACTTGGCTTTCAATTGAAGTACAATTATTCATATGTTTGTTGCACTGTATAGAGTTTTAGGATATTTAGTCAGAGTGAACTGAACCCTGGTGTGGTACCTCACTGAGGTAGAGTGTATTTTGTGCACTATGTATTCTAAGCGTTTGTGTGTGTGTGTGTGTGTGTGTGTGTGTGTGTGTGTACACAATAGGTATATTGTAGCATGTAGCCACATACATGTATATTTCCTTTGTGCGACACATTAAGATGAAGGTCTCTGTTTGCTTTATGCACTCAGTAGCTCTCTCTCTCTGTCCTTCATCAGCTTTTCAGTGAGCTAATGTTTATTAAATTGTCTTCTCTGCCTTTCAGTGTCTCTCTCTCTCTCTCTCTCCCCCAGTATAGTAGCCATGAGAGTTATTGATCCTGTAGAGATGCAAGTCGTGTGTGTTTAGCTCAGTAAGTGTGGACTGTTTAAGAGCTGCTGTTGAGTGTGTTTTTGTGTGCGCGCGCATTTCAGTCTCCCTTTACATTTCAACAAGCAGTCAAATCTGAATTTTTTTCTCCTTTGATGCATTTCATGGCATGCATTCATTCACAGTGTAGATGCCGAGATCCCATTTTATTTCCTTTTCAGTACAATACCCATAACAGAGCTCCTGAATTCCACTCATGCTGTTATTTGTTTCTATCAGCTTGTGATATTTTTTAATGCATTTAGTTTGTTTTTTTTCTCCTCAAAATGTCCTTGTCAAACGTCAAAAAGTCCCTCTTCAGGCAGTTACTATATAAATAAAGGCATATGTCAATTAAACATAATCTTTCTATATTCTCACATCCTCACACTCACACCCACATAAGAAGTAATCACTTCTTGCTCATGTGACATTTTTTTTTTAATCCTAAAGCGCAGTTTGTAGCTCAGAGAAATAAAGGCTTGTGCACATGCATGGAGAATACAAAGCGCTCTAATTTATCAGTAAATATTGGTTTAATTCTTCAGACTGAGAGCAGGATGTGATGTCTACCTGTGTGCTCTGTGACAGCATGAAGGAGGTCAGTGAGGGTCATCTCACTTCTGTGCCTAAGAGTGATCCATGTGACCCCTGGGGGGAGGGGCTTGGCCTCTTTCCAGCGAGGGTAGGGCCGGTACGCTGTGTCTGCAATCAGGCAACAAGACTGACCAATAACAGAGCTCAGCTTCTGCCACTGTTCCACATCCTGTATGAAGAGAAGAGTTGCCAGATTTTATTTTGTAAGACACATTGTGATTAATCAGTAGTCAGAATTAAACCACGGCCTTCCAGATTTTATTTTCCATATAGAAAAGCTCTTTGCAAGACCAAAATCCAAGGTTACCTGATTTTTTTTTTTCTCTACAGTGCAAGGTCTGTCAGATTCTAACCTTGGGTTCCAAATTGGACTATTTAACAGTTATTCCATGAAACTGAGTCATACATGAGCTGATAACTGACGAGGTGCGTAGCACCGAGTTGTCTATAAGCCCTGTACAACGAGATTGAGTGGAATAACGGTTTTATTCTATCCAATTTTGAGAAACGGAGCATTTTTATTTTTATTTATTTGCAAATTCGATAAATAAAAACTTTATACAAAACATCCGACAAAATAATTTCTGCTTAGAATGTAAACAAACCAGAGAAATGACAGGAACAATTTGTGAAAAATGCAATAATTATTATTATTGAAAAATTAAAAAAAAGATATGTTCTTACCATCAAATACTTTTCATTCCATATTTTGTTGCTTTTTTTGTATTTTTTTGGGTTTTGTTTTCAAGTAGTTTTTATTTCGTCCTTGGTTGGTTCAGCAACATGCTCTGCCGGTTTGTTTTTCTCTACTCACAGTATATGAGCTGATAACTTAGTAGTAGAGTAGCCAATTAGAGAGTGCGATTGCTCATATCCAGTGGATATGGATAGAATAAAGTTTATTATATCAATTCCTTCTAGTAGAGTATGGTTATATCCTTGCTACAAAGAATTTGAGAAACCAGATACAAACTGTGTGTGTACGGATTATTCTGAGAGCGAATGTGAATCTTACCTCTTTCCTGAAGGGGTCAATGAGGGCCGCAATAGCTGGATATTTACTGATCAAACCCACAAACATGTCCACCAGCTCATCTGGAGATTTCAGAGTCCCTGCCATCACCTCATACTTTCCTTTAGACTATGGTACACAAAAAAGAAAACTAATTAGAGCTGGGAAACAGTAAAGATCTTTACACACTATGCTTTGAATTTTTATTGCACTAATCAAGGACCCCAATCAAAGATAGTGGAATCAAGAAGTACTGGAAAATGACAAAATGATGATAGGTGACCATTTTTTTCTGTAATTTGATGCAAATTAGTTGGGACGTTATAAAGCACCAAAGTTACGCGGCTGGCCTCCAGCAACGCCTCAGACCAATCCTGATTCTCTGTCTCACATCGACAGTTCCAACCTGTGTTTCATCCCAATTCAACAGTAACTACTTCTTTTAGTGTTTGGTCTGATGGCAGGTCCAGCTCTGATGCCCATCAGAGTTTCTAGGGAAGTTACAGTAGTGGTTTCCTCTTGCCTTCTAGCAGATTATTATAGAGGTTTTCTCCTCTCAACCATTCACACTCACATTTCACACCTACAGTCAATTTAGAGTCACCAGTTAACCTAACCTGCATGTCTTTGGACTGTGGGGGAAACCGGAGCAC
>JAPFFA010000003.1:60022730-60032865 GCA_026153275.1 Sciades herzbergii | reverse complement strand
CACTCAGGTACTGTGGTGCGAGACCATTCAGTGCTTTAAAGGTCAATAGTAGTATTTTATAATCAATACGAAATTTGTTTGGGAGCCAATGCAGTGTGGATATTTATACAGTGTGGATATTTATACAGTAAATATATATTTGTCTTCTCCACAGAGGAGCTGTTTGAGAAGCCTGAGGTGACAGACATCAAGTTCCTGTTCTTGGTGGGTGGTTTTGCTGAGTCACCGCTCCTGCAGAAGGCGGTGCAGGACATGTTGCAGGGGCGGAGCCGTGTCATCATCCCACACGATGTGGGTCTGACCATCCTGAAGGGAGCCGTGCTGTTCGGTCTGGACCCAAGCGTGATCAAGGTACGCCGCTCACCACTGACCTATGGCGTGGGCGTGCTCAACCGCTTCGTGGAAGGGAAGCACCCACCTGAGAAGCTGCTTGTACGTGATTGCACACGCTGGTGCACTGATGTCTTCGACACGTTCATATCAGCTGACCAGTCAGTGTCGCTGGGTGAAACGGTCAAGCGCAGCTACACACCAGCCAAGCCCTCACAGCAAGTCATTGTCATCCATGTGTACTGCTCAGAGCGGGAGCACGTAGGTTTCATCTCAGATGCAGGCGTGCGAAAGTGTGGCACCCTGCGCCTCGACGTCAGCGGCACAGAGAGCCCGGCAGCTGGGGTACGCCGTGAGATCCAGACACTCATGCAGTTCGGCGACACCGAGATCCGAGCAATGGCCATTGACGTGGCTACCAATCGCACGGTGAAGGCCAGCATCGACTTCCTCGGCCAGTGAGAGAGAGTGTGAAGGAGAGAAAATGAAGGAAGGGCGTTGTATTTAAAATTGCACCAACCCTATGGCTGGAGATCTACTTTCCTACAGAGTTTAGTTCCAGTGCAGTGTGAATGCAGCTGATTCAGCTAATCATGTCCTCCTGAGGGTACTGAGAGGTTGGAGATTATTCTATTATATTACAGCTGGAAAGTGGATCTCCAGGAAGAGGATTGGCTGCTAGTGAATTACAGCAAATTTAACAGCAGTAACTTAAAGGAAAATTCCAGCATCTTTCAACCTCATCTCTATCCAGCACATCTGTCCTGTCTGCGTAATTAACAGCCTAAAAGTTCAATATGTTTTCTGTTTTGTTTTGTTCCCCCCCCAAAGTTCCAATCCCTGCTCTTGGAGAACCTCCTGTCCTGCACATTTTAGTGTCTTCCCTGCTCTAACACACAGACTTCATCTCAGAATGGGATCTTAATTCCTCGTGTGCAACATGGCACGTGGCAAAATAGTGTGGCATGTGCATCTGCCACCATGTTGGATGATCCAAATCCAAAATGCTGTCTCATGCAAACAATAACTGATGCATCTCCAATTTTTTCAAATATTATGATTCTCTGGAGTTCTCTGCCAAGTCAAGATTCAGAGAAAAAATTTAAATTTGTGGCTTTGAGCCGTAGGTGTTAAAGCCGTCCGATTATACAGAAGATTTAGACTCATTACCACCAACTGATTATCCTGACATTGTGAACTCTCTTGTTCAAAAAAAAAAAAAAAGTGCATAAGTAAACTGAAGTTACTGGATTCCTGGAACGGCGTCGCTAATCTCACCTGGCAAAGTTGACCCACATGGTTCTCCTTGTGTATCCAATCTTGCTAAGGTTTGTGCTGCTTCTAATCTGGCTTTCTGGGCAGATCTTTCATTTCTCCTGTTGCTTCTTGATACTGCGAGAAGAGTTTTCGTCTCAATCTTATGTTCTAATGTGAGTGTTGGTGCCCAATCTGGATTGGTTTTATCGTATCGGTTTGCCGGAGCTCCTGCAAGGTGAGGAGCAGAGTGTTTGTGCTAAAGCTCAAAAGTTCAATTTAATCAGCAAAAAAAGTCGCTTTAATTAGCAATGAACACTTACCAGATGTAAAGTGGCGCACGCGCACACACGTGGGTGTAATTAGCTTTTTCCTCAGTTAAGTCCTTACGATGTATTTTTATTTTTTTTGAACCACAGCGTACAGTGCTCTCTGGACACGCCTTCATCTGTTTTGTCGCCGTTTTTAATTATTTTAGGAATTCTGAAGAACCGTTTCTCTTTGTCACGAGTCGCATTATTACCGCAATTATATCCCACACACAAAGTAGGCATTGTCTTTCTTCAAAGGCAAAGAAATCAAAAGAAAATCAGGAAGCATTACAGCAGCTCACACGTGAAGCGCAGCTATCTTGGCTGTTATCCAACATGGCCGACTTCCGGTTTGGAAAATAAGCATGACGTCTCATCCACATGAAGAATTAGCTGACTAGTTGAATGACATTTGTTAGAGCAGCGAGAACACTAAAATATGTTGGAATCTCCAGGGGGGTTCTCCAGGACCTGTGCTCTAAGGAGGTCAATAAATATTGACATGAAAAGGAAGAATTTGTGGTTGTTTTTAAACATAAATCAGTGTAGCTCTGGAAAAATGAGCAGTACGTCAGGTTCCTTTTGGCACATGGAAACTACAAAACTTTCAAGACTCCTGAAGCCTGTGTTTTTAACGCCATTTCAGTCTGGACGTGTTTCTGAAGCATTCTTGCAACACATTTAAAAAAAATTCTCTCACACAACAGATACAGTATGGATCCATTTTAACATAGCAAAGTTGTTTGTAAACAGGCATACGCAAGTTATTCCTTGTCCCAGATTGTACTTGCAGTATCCATTTGTCTATTTGAAACCTTTCTTGTGAAGTTAACGTCTTCCCTGTTATAAGCAGGTTGCGAGTGAACGTGAGCAGGTTTTCAGTCCTTCAGCACTTGAAACATGCAGGAGTATTCCTTTAACAGCTGCAGTGTGGTGTTTGAATCTATCTGGAGGAGCTCGAGCAGGTTTCCGCTGTTAGTGTGGGCTGGATGCAGATTTTACTGTGGTTTCACTTATTGACCTCCCAAATCCATGCACACTTTTTTTTTTTTTTCCTCTCTTTTGTTATTCTTCCCAAAATGACGGATAATCTAGTTGAGGGTTAAAAAAAAAAGAAATTGAGCTGCGTTACACGTTCTCTCAAGAACTTCCACGCTCATGTCAATGCATCTCGCTGGTTCATATCACTCTTGCTTTTTTTCTTTCACCTGATTGGATCAGTGCGAATTAAACGCTACGTTTTAATGGCTGTGACTGTGTATACTGTACATGCTTCCAAACAGAGTGAGAAAATTCAGATTGTTTAGACTTCAAGTGAAAGAGCAGCTAAGCTGGGATTTGGTGAGTTAAGATCAAGTAAAGACCTTATCCTCTTCCTGAAATCTGAACAGCAGAAAAACTCATATGGTCATATTCAGAGGTATGATTTAAGTTCATAAATCACCTCGGTATTTATGCAGGGAACGTATTCAGAGTCTCAGATGTTTAAATAAATTTCTAGACTGATCGATACCTGTGCACAGTTCACACCTTCGAGGCTGCCAAAGATGGTCAATAGCATCAAAACCACTCTTTACATCAAGCTCTTGTCTTGGTTTAGACTAATGCAATGCTATATAAATAAGTCCCAAATTGTAGATGGATAAATACGTTTTTCAGTGTGTTTACAGCCCAAACCATTTCTGAAACTAGAATGGCATTCAGAGAGCGCAGAGTTCCACCAAGGACAATAGTTTTCTCTTCTACCGCAATTCTGCAACCACAACCACTTTATATGTCAAGTTAATTTTATTTGTATAGATGACTTTCACTGACATCACAGACTTTTGTTTATCATGCAGTGTCCACCATATTGCTGGGCAAAGAAACATAGCTGCAACAGTTAATGAAGAAAATCGACAGGGCTGCAGTCAGTACAATCTCTCTGAAAGGATTAAAAATTTATTTTATACCAGCAGATCACGTTACATCCAAAAGCTGAAACATGCAGGCATCACAGATCCATATAATTTACCCACAAATATATTTATTCTACTTGAAAAGTGTTCAGCAAACCAGCTACCGGATTTGGGACACTACGACATCCTGAACTAATTAGTAATTGGGACTTCTAAATACACCGGAGATGCTAAAGGCAGAGAGAAGTCCAGATTCCTACCGATATCTCGAGGCAGGTTTTGTGCTGGAATGTTATAGGAAACTCCTGATAAAGAAAAATACCTTATGACAAAGGTAAGCTCAGATGTGGACTTCTAACAGTAATAAACAAGTCAGAGCCGAGATCTAGCACATTTTGTGGCGTTTAGCTGAGTCTACATTATCAGTACACTACAACCATTCTGTTAGTTAAGCCAAGCATTAGGTCTAATAAAATTTATTGCATCCAAAATAAAATATATTGCGTCCAAAGTCCACATCCAGATCTACAGTCTAATGTTGTACAGAGCTTTCATACTAACCGGATATAAAATGTTCTCCATACACCGGGAATGTTATCATCATCTAGTCTTCCTGTTTAACTGCAGTTGGCCATTTTTCTCGTCTTTCTGGGTTCTCCAGGAAGCAGTGAAAAGTTAAACCAGGCTCATCTCCACGTCTGTTATTACATCCAAAAGCACTACAGGTCTCTGGCATTGTTGGAACTTCATGTTTATCTGTCGATGTGTACTGAATCGAGCTTACAGTCACTTGGGTACACTTGTGCCAGTTGTTGTCCAACACAAAGCTTTCCAGGCAACATGGCTGCATAAACAAACCCACAGTTGCAGTGAACGTTACGTGAAAGTCCTCTATGGCACGTTTCAAAACAGACATCATCACTAAGTCACTTTACAGAAATATATAAATTCTGAATATAAAGTTTAAAAATGAATTTATAAATTTATCCCTAAAGAGCAAGCCTGAGGTGATGGTGGCAAGGAAAAACTCCCTGAGAGGAACCAGATTCAAAAGGTAACTCATCCTCATCTGAGTGATAACAGATTGCGTGATTTATAAATAATTCGCTTCTGTAACTGTGTGCTATCTGGTCAAAAAGTGCAATTGTGTAACCAGGAAATTAATTATCATTTTTATGTATGTCTGGAGATACAGTATTTACAAATTGATTATAATTGTCTGTATCCCAGAGGATTACTGGTACCCGTGAATGTGGATTGTTATATAAAGGAGTCATGTTTCTACATTGGCTGTGTTTGGTTACTAATGAACTGTATTGAATCACCAGCTACTAGATTTTAAGATGTATGGTAAATTAGGTCTCTTGCAACGTTAGCAAAAGTTAAAAATAAATTCATGGATCCACCCTGTGATTTGGCTCTGCTCCAAAATGTAATGTGGTCTTCCTTGGCTCATGCTCCACCCTTCCAAGTTTCATGGAAATCGGATTGGTAGGTTTTGCACAATCCTGCTTACAGACAGATAAACCTCACTAAAAAACATAATATAAAACATTGAGTTAATTAATATCATGCAAGGAAAACAGACCTGAATTCAAAGTTCAGAATTGTCCATAACCGAGACACGCCTCTGTTTAAGCAAAATTCAACCCACGTCCGAGTAGCAGTTAAATCTGGAGTTAGACTTGGTGTGAACACAACACAATTAACTCTGAATACAGCCCAAACTCTCTTAGAAAGTATTTTTCTGTTACTTAAAGGTGTATTTTTAATTATTTTGCCACGTAATTCATGAATGGACCACAGTCACAGCGCAGCTAAGCACACGAATCCTGTTGGGTAAAGAAAAAAAAAGATGTGATGTGAGTGTTTTAATCAGCTGTTTCTCTGAGCCATCATTTCAGTCTTAACCCTATTTATGCTTGTATATGTAAAAGAAATGGTTGAGTAACTACGGTAGGAAAAGTCAAAGGAACAGTGTGGAGTTATGAGAGTGAGGAACGCAGTCTGGACCTGTAGATGGTCCAGATGTTAAAGGGATGTTGGGGATGTTTAAGCTATAAATCAAAGCTGCAGTATTTTTCCACTCATCATAGTTTCTTCATTCATATCACTTTTTCAGCTCCATAAACGGCTGACGTTACTCCAGGCTTAAGGCCCGGTCCCATAATACTGATAACTAACTATTAATAAATGGGTCCTCTGCAGTTTACGTGGTCGGTGCTCACACCAGACCGATAGCGATCCCTATAGCCCAGGCCTGGGTTTATCCGTACCGGTGAGATTTGCTTCTGGAGCCATTTTTCCAGACCTGGACCTGATCTGATAAAACATCTGACCAATCAGGTCATTGTTTACATGTGACGTTGTCTGAGCACGTGCTGTTTCTCCCCGGGCGTCTTTGTACATCCTTGTTGCATCATGAAGTCACGGAATACGGGTTCACTGAAAATAGAAAATATAATACGAAGCATGGCTCTTTTATTCACGAT
Organism: Sciades herzbergii; assembly: GCA_026153275.1. Lineage (NCBI taxonomy): Eukaryota > Metazoa > Chordata > Actinopteri > Siluriformes > Ariidae > Sciades > Sciades herzbergii. The sequence goes on along the minus strand of JAPFFA010000003.1, from coordinate 60,026,580 downwards.
TGTGATTTTCCATGAAATATCAACAGTAAATTAATAAAGTAAACATATATAAATGCAGGTAAGATATTTTAATTATGAACTTAGGCAGTCCAAGCATTTAATTGTTTTAGACTTCTTAATTTTTTATCCGTGATGCATCATCCGTATGAAATCTGCAACCAATTTGTAATGTACTGAAATGTCCGTGACCAATCCGTAAATTATTAGCATCCGTGATGCGTCTGAATTAAAATCTGTAACCACTCCGTATTTCGTATCCTATTTCCGTAATCCGTGACCTATCCATATTTTATCAGCCACTGGAGTGTGTGCATGGGTTGTTCTGAATTCCAGGCTGTACAGTATGACCCGGAATAATGTGCTACTGCTTAGAAAAAACTTCCATGACTATTCACCTGAGTGTCAGGACTGAGTGATATTATAGTGGGGATTATAGTTGTAGTGTTTCTGCTCCAGACTGGAACTAAATTCAGGCCGAGGGAGAGTCAGAGTTAGTTATAGTTATCGGTGTTGTGGGACCGGGGCCTTAGGGTGCAAAAAGTCAAGGTCTAACCATTTAAACCTCAGCTGCTCGTAGCAGAGCTTTGAGCTCATCCCTGCATCATGGTCACTAAAATGGAGCAAAAACCTGATATGATCCAAGCTAGTGAAACTGCATACACCTGAACACCTCTTTGTCATTCTTTTTTTTTTTCTTTTTCATTTTTATGGTTTGCTCTTTGGTGCTCAGAGATCGTGTCTGTCTGGTGCAGCTCTTAATAAGGACTAACTTGTTTTAATTTTCACTAACCTCGTACTCAGTCTTACCACGTTATAGGTCAGTAAGTTGTGCTAAAGAAAAAAATGGAATCCACAAATCCTGGAAAGTGAATTTATTTCTTGAGTAGGAGAAGCTGCTCACCCCATGTCGAGAGAGTGGAGCTGAAACATAGCCATCGCAATGTGCTTCTTGCCTTTTGCATTCTCGCTCAGAAAAGAGAAAGACACTGACCTTGATTTTGTTTGATTTTTGTTTTGTATTCTTGATATGATTTTAAATCAGTGGGAGTGTGAAAACCCACTGTTTGTTTCTGTAAATACCATATTTAAAGATATTGTACAGATTTTTAGAGAGTTACGTTAGTGCTGTTTTAGCAGCTTGCAGAGCAGTGTGTGTGAATGCTTGTGTGTGCATCAATCAAGTCTTCACTCTCACCAGCCTTTGCATTTTACACACACACACACACACACACACACACAAGTGATGCTCTTCCATAGCAGATGTACTTGAGTGAATCTGCTTGTATGTAGAAAACCACATGAAAATAAGACTTGAATCCTTCATTGCTATAGAGATCATCAATATAAAAAAATAAATTTGGGTCGGGAGAATTAACGAGGCCCTGATCTGGATGTGTATGAGGTCTGTAGCTTTATCTTCTTAGCACTATCGCACTGTGCATCGATCCTGAGGAGGAACAGATTTACTGCTGCTTTTTTGTCAGATCCTCATTTGATTAAGAATTGGTGCAAAACATCTGCACCGGCCAAATAACACGATAAAACGTGAGCAATAAGGCATTGTAACATTTATGCCATACGCTGCATCCGTCACATTCGAGTGAAAACTATAGCTATTAAGAATATTCAATGAAAGTACATCAACAAGCATTTTAAATGATTCACATTCATTCATATAACTAAACAAGAACGAACGTGTTAATCTGCTGTTGAAATTTGTGTATTGCAGTGTTTAAAAAGAAAAAAAAAAAAAAGGTCAGCTAATTTGCATGAGTGGCCTTTTCTTCCTCACATGAATACATTTCATATTAAAAGTTATTAGGCGCTAATATTTGATTCTTAGCGGGCTGATAAACCAAGCTAATGCTAATATGGCTTTGTGTATTCGCAATACTGAAAAAGAGAGCAAGAGATTGTGGTCTCTGTTCATCAACGCTTATAAAATTCAATATCTTGCTCAATATAGTACCTGTACTAATAGCATTATTAAAGTATTACAATTTAACCTCAGTTCATCTGGTGACTCGTTTTATTAGCTACTTGACACGTTCCTCAAATCCTCGCTGAAACTGTGTACCATGACGAACACTTGAACAGCCAGAGCGCTGACTCTCATTTTCAGAAATAAGTGTACGCTTAACTTCAAAGTGCTAAACTTCATTGCATTTGCTCAGTTGCTGACGTAATTGTCAACTTTGGTGACACAATTTGCATGAGTAACTAGAGACTAGCAAGAAGGGATAAACAAGCCTATATTTTTGCTGCCATTGGCTGTGCATGCTAAACAGGAAGTAAGATAAATGGCTCAACCATGTACACACTAACCTGCACATACTGCATGTTGCTTCATGACCATGTGAATACTGGGACGTTTCTCACCTCTGAGTTAGAAAAAGAAATTCAATCTACAAATCAGACTCTGAAAGTCAGACTTTGTCAAGAGCTCCAACTTCATTTCATTTCAACATGGCGACATCTATAGTACAAAGAAGCAACAAGAGTGAAAGTGTTCTGTGCATTTTAGGCAACATTTGTGAGAATCTGTTTGTGTTTGATGTACAGTGGGGTCACTGAGTACATCACTGAATAGTTTTAAAGCATTAAAAGATTTAACTCATTTTGTGGTAGTGTTGTAGTCAAGACCGAGACTTTGAGGGGTCGAGACCAAGTCGAGACCAAGGCAGGGTGACACCAAGTCAAGACTAGAACCAGACCAGTGTGTGAAGGAGGAGGAATCCATGGAGATGGAAAGTTCCAAGTCGAGTTCCCTGTGGTCATGAATGCATCAGTGCACACTTCATGATTACTCTCTTTCACCACATACAACTTTTTGTTAAACACAAATGCTAACCTTTACTAGGTCGTTCACGTTCCTGTTTTGCGCTCTAGACATAACAAGGTCTTGCTGCGATTCCTTTTGGGATGCCAAAGTTTCCCTGATGCCATTTTCACTCCTGTTAGCCTTGCATGCTCAAGAGGAAGTGAGAACATTGACTTTAATATATACAGGCACATACGCACTTGCGCACACACAATACAGTCCTGTCATAAACAGTTCAGGAGTCATGACCTTGAGGAGATGATGAACTTTTTCTGAATCAATATTCACCATGCTGCCACTTAACATGGATCTACGCTATCAGTTCAAGCTAACAATGTACTGCCTTGTTGTACTCTCGCTAATGCAGTGTTATGCTTATGCAGTTAAATAAAGAGCATTAATAAGCCACTGTTTACGTTCTCTTATGAATGCCATGCTATGTGCTGATTGTAAAATGCCTTTTTTTTTTTTTTTTTGGTTTGTTTGTTTGTTTGAGAGGAAGTCCGTAGGTAATGGCTGAATAAAATGTGAGTGGTTACAAACTCTATGCTGATGTGATTTCAGAAAAAAAAAAAAAAAGCGGTCCTACATTTGTTCAGCTTGGAGAATCCAATGAGTTACTGGAGTCTGAATGTTGCTGAGCCACTCGGTCTTGAGGCAAGATGGACGCTCCTCTCTACAGCAAACGTACGCACACTGTCACACATCGCTTCAGTTTTCTTGTCTTGTACCCACTTATATGCTGTCTTCTGTGCTCACAGAGCCACTTATCTCACTATTTGCACACAAAATAGTAGGTTACAATTGTATTACAATCAATGCCAAGTACCCAAACTGTCCTACAATAAAATGTGTGTATTTAAAAAAAAAAAAAAGACTGTTTTTTTCCCTCCATAATTGCAAAAAATGAATGAGGGTGGGAGTTAAATGTGACTGAAAGTGGTACATCTTCAATTATTCTATCCACATTCACTGGATATGAGCAATCGCACGCTCTGATTGGCTACTCTACTACTAGGATATCAGCTC
>JAPFFA010000003.1:59557763-59575162 GCA_026153275.1 Sciades herzbergii | reverse complement strand
AGCCCCAGTTCTTCTGGACACTTTGACTGTCACACTCACTTCTTCATTTTACACCAAAACCCAGCAGCCTTCATTGTTTTTGTCTGAAAAGTGTCTTCTGTAGTATGCTGCTTTCTTTACTGACATACAAACGCTTTTCTGTAACACGTTTAATTTTGTGCTGGAAAATGAACTTTTAGAACTCTAAAATGTTTTTGTACTGACTCAATAATGTACAAGTCATAAAATAGAAATCTGTAACAAAGTTTGTATGAAAAAAATAAGGTGCTGAAGACTTTTGCACAGGACTGTATAACTGTTTATAACGTAGCCGACTGCTGTTTCTGTTTGTGCCGAGTTTTGAGTGAAGCGCTTTGCTTGGAGACAGGTGCTCGTGTTTTGAGGCCGTCTGTATATCACATGTTGGTTTAAGCTGAAACTTCAGTACCATTCATTTAGTTTGTTGTTATTGCAGTGAAACTAGTTCAGTGAGTTATTTGGAGACGGCGGCTGCTAACCATGAAGCGAAGCCGTGTTCCCAGCACCAGCGAGGAGTCTGATAATGGAAGTAAGAACTTTCTGTTTTCTTTTTCATTTTTCTATTTCTTTTCTAATGCTGGCTTTATCTCTTGCTCTCTGCATCGCCTTCTCCAGTCTTTTCTTTTTCTGCTTTCTTTTCTGCTCATCTTATCTTTTTTTTTTTGTTTAAGAGTGGAGAAAGTCTTAACTTCTTGTACTGCACACTACATTTTGTATCTTTGTCATTATAATAGAGGAGGAAAGGTTTCAAACCTCCATGTTTATAACGGGCCATGAACAGATGTGCACAAGCAGGTGTGAAAGAAGTGAGCCCCTTGAGACACACTCAGGTGAAGCGTGGGGTCAGGCAGTGTGATCCGGTGGTGTGTGTCTAGAGGTTTGGTGATCTGCTAAACTCTGGACATGCAGACAGTGATTAAAATCGTTCAGTCAGTGAGTCTGATCCTCTGTAGATATCTGAATATCTCTGTTCAGTGTTACTGAGGTGTTGTAGGGTCGTGTTTCCCAGCTCCTCTCCTGGGATCCCCCACTTTATAACGTATAAATTCCCCTCATCTGATAGACTTGATTCAAATTTCCGGAGTTGAATCAGCAGAGTTTAAACATGCACGACCTACTGCAATGTCAGTTTAGTGCTGTAGTGCAGCAGCTTCAGCTAAAAGAAGTGTTCTAGTTCACTCCCTGGTCAGTGATGAAATAGGAGCTACATACTACAACTACCAAACTTTTATAAGCGTGTAAGGAAACGACATTTCTGACTGGATAGTAAAGGGGGGAAAATGGGAAGGTGAGACATGAGCCGAATAAGAAGCTGAATGTACATGACCTGTTAAAGAGGTTACGAGATGAGAACTCAAACAGGGGGAAAACAAACATCTCCAGCAGAAAGATGACCAGCACAGGCAGCTGAACAGCATGTGGTTTTCTGTAAACGTTTTCTAAATCCGTGTGGAACTTTCCCAAGATGTCAGACTTGCAGATTTGTTCAGTCGGAAATGTTACTAAAGTGCTGGAGGTCAGCGCCATCTAATTTACAGTTCACACGTCGTGTTTATTTGAAGATCCTTGCATTTTTAATAAGGCTAAATGCAAAGAGGTTTTCCGAGGGCTTTTTTTTTTTTAAATATTTTGTTTATATGCATTAAAATTGATCAAATATTGAATAATTCCTAAACATGGATTATTTTTAATGGTTTAAAAATGACACATTTGGGGATACTTTGGTTTTCCTTTGGGGCCAGCCATGACCTGAGGGTTAGAGAAGCAGCATTGGGCCCAAAGGGTCGCTAGTTTTATTCCTGGGACCGGTAAGAAAAATGTGAAGGGAGTTGAGTGAATGAACAGCACTTTCCTCTCCCTCCGTATCACGGCTGAAGTGCCCTTGAGCAAGGCACCGAACCCCCAACTGCTCCCCAGGTGCTGTAGTGTCGCTGCCCACTGCTCGGTGTGTGTGCGTGCACATTTCTCACTTGTGTGTTCACTGCTTTTTCTTCCTTTTAAGCACCGCAAGTAAAGGTCACTGAGAAATTGGTCACTAATGGGTCCATGCTAACACTGAATTTATCTGGAAGTCGGAAGTGTAACGTTATAACTGCATAGGCTACGTTCTGGACATGTTCTTGGTTGTGTTGGTTCATAGCTGTGCTGATTTTCTTCTCTAGGTAATTGCACATCATGGTCTCAGATGTCTAACTCCCATCACAGGAGGCGAGACGGGAAGAGACCGTCAGAGGTAATGCTCCCTTGTTATGCTCTTGGCCAGTTTTCTGATGTTGCTAGCAAATCACATTCCCATATCACTGAGTGTGTGATTCTGAAATTAATAAAGTGAATGTTTGGTCTGCCTCTCTGTCTCGCTCTCAGGTGTTCAGGACTGATTTCATCACAGCGATGAAGCTTCACGACTCCTACCAGCTCAATCCAGAGGATTACTACGTGCTTTCGGACCCTTGGAGACAGGAATGGGAAAAGGGTGTCCAGGTTCCCGTGAGCCCCGAGTCCATCCCCAAACCTGCAGTACGGTACGGCGAGGCGAATCAACACGTCTTCATCGTTCAATACAACACAATAATCAGATGCTTGCTTAATGAACTGTGAGAGCCAGCTGTTATTTGCCAGATGTTGTTGACAGTAATATCATTATATCTGGTGGTTTTAATGGTTCAAACTGAGTTAGACAGCCACTTCACTTAACACGCAGCACAAAGAAATAATAATCAGCATGCGTTTCAGGTTTGATTTTTTTTTTGGTCAGAATCGTACAGTTAGATGGTTGTCTTGGTGGTGATATACAGCTATGAGTAAGACTAGTTGTATCACGACTAAAGTTTTGCAGACAAACATTTTGGGTTTAGACTCAGGGTTGTTAGCATGGGGGGGGGGGAGAAAACTGCAGCAGAGGAGATTGATGTATGAAAAAGCAAAACAAAAACTCACTGTACAGTAGTTCAGCGCAGCTTCTGGAGCAGATTATCTGTTATGATTTATCCAATCATATGCAAGTTATTTAGCTGGGTGGCATGGTGGTGTAGCAGTTAGCACTGTTGCCTCACAGCAAGGAGGTTCCGGGTTCGAACGGGAACCTCTCTGGGGGGGAGTTTGCGTGCTCTCCCCGTGTCTGTGTGGGTTTCCTCAGGGTGCTCTGGTTTCCCCTACGGTCCAAAGACATGCAGGTTAGGTAAAACACCCAGCCACTGGGGTTGCACAAGTCAGTGTGTACTTAATGCCAGTCCCAAGTCTGGATAGGTTGGGGAGGGTTGCGTCAGGAAGGGGCGACCCCAAACGGGAGCAGCTGAAAGAAGCAGCTGAAAGATATTAGATAAGAAAGGGAAGCATTTCATTTTTATTTATCGTCTCTGATTAGTGAACTAATGACATGGTTCATTTAGAGGAAGTTGATGATGAAAACAGAAAGCTTAAAGTTAGTGACAGAAATGTGTGTGTTCTTCCTGCGTCACATTCAATACACGCATCTCTGTGCTAGTGAGAGCTGCTAACGTGAAGCACCGCTTTGAAACACAACACAGTACAATCATTAATAGCTTTCCATTCTTAGGTCACTCATCATTCAGCCACTCTAGTTGTTTATCCAGATGTTTGTAAAGAGAAAAGTTATGTAACTGGATCTTTTTATAAATTTTAGCTCAGTACCCCTGTGATCTAGACTTCTATTACTGCAGGTTCTGTTAGGTAAACGGTTTTAATTCTTATAGTTCAGATTGTGGACATTCTTAATTACGCCGGCTTTCAACTCCCACACGTGAATAGCCACAAATAAAATGAGATTATATTAATTGGGTTATCGTAACCTGAAACAAGTCTTGCATTTGTTAGTTTTCATAAATTTAGTTAAATTTAAAAGAAACCAAGTAACGGTGTGCTCCTTTTTATTTCTTGCTTTTAGCATTGTAGCGGAGAAATCGTCCAGTTTGTTGTTCACACGACCGAAGAAACTGATTCGCTCGTGGGGTCCAGAGGCGTCAGTGTTGGGGTACGTGGGTATTGGGACGCTCTCTGAGGGGATGTGCCGTTATGACCTGAACGAGGAAGACGTCGCCTGGCTGGAGGTGGCGAACAGAGAGTTCAGTCAGATGGGTGAGTGCGTTTTTAAACTGTTCTCTTTCTGAATCCAACACGACCCAGCTGTAAACCTGGACACTGATCTCTCTACACAAAGGGCATTTGGTGATATTAAATGTTTATCACAATTATTTCCTGTCCGTTTAACAGAGTTAATAATGTTACTACAGGAAGCACTTTTACCTGTTTTAGTGTTTTAAGTGAAAATGGATCTTGCATCGTATTCTGTGCTTAGAGTACGACTAGAATTTTTAAATCGGTTTTGCTCTACTGACAAACAAAACTTCTTTTTTTTTTTTTTAATAAAAGTTATGAGACAGGAAGTGAGCCTGTGTTTAACGTGTTTAGGTTTGCCAACCTTCTTGTAGAGCACACTGCTTTTAGGCAAATCGCAGTGTAAACTCGGGTAAGGTTTCACAAACGTGATTTAAGGAAAAATGATAAAGCGGAGTTTAAAAAATGTACACGGAAGTCTGAAATATAGAAACTAACCACCACTCTTATGTAAGGAGTAATACACTGTTCTAGGGAAGATAATTATCAACAGGGTGCTGTGATGTGGCAACTCCAGAGTTGATTTTCTTATAACAGCATGTCATGAAGATTTTATTTATTTATTTTAATTGCACTTGTACCACAACAGTTTGCCAACAATTACAAGTTTTAAAATTGGTTATTATAAATACAGAGGTGATTTTATAGAAAATCGAGCATGCTGATTGGTCGAGAGATTCGGACTGTTTATCGAGAATCACCTCAAGCGACTCGGCAAAATGGTGGCCAATCGCTTCATCACCGTAAGTGAGGAAGAATTACAGATGAAAGAAAATGCTGTTCCGAAAAGCACTAAAGATGCTCCGAAGTTTGGGCTAAAATGATTCAAAGGGAAGGTGGAACTGTGATTCATTTTATCAATTTCAAAACAAAGCATTTTATGTGACTCGGCGTCGATAAGTGACGCAAGCGGTATGCAAGTCTGCATGCATTACATTTGCATGCTGCTTTTGAATATTGAAAAATGATTTTTTAAATACGATTTTTAAAAAATAATCGCCCGTGTAGTTATACTAAAACAGTTCTCAGGCTCAGTGAATATGAATAATAACCTCTACTTTGTTTCAGTTATTATTCACTGATATTCACTTTGCCTTTGGTGAATAACTGTTAATTAATGAGCAGTTCATCATATTTTTTTTTATCCATTTATACAGTAGTTACACCCATAAAACAAGTTACATGCTGTGATTGCTGTAAACTATAAATAGTTGTTTCCAAACCAAAAAAAAAAATTTGAAGTTAAGACAGAAACTCACCTTGTCATGCTGCTGAGAAACCACAAAGTAGAACTTCTCTAATCAGAAACCTTTACCATGGCAGGACACTTCCTGACTAATACAAAGCACTGACGCTGGAGACTCCTTCTGTAAATGTTACATAAACATCTCCTTACACAAAAATTCACACTTTCTGACCAATTAGATTCAAGAATTAAACAGCACTGTGGTATAAATGAACATATTGCACTGTTTGTCCAAGGTATCTTTGAAAAGCTGTGAAATATTATAGGTCAAGAAAAACTTTTGAACTATACACACTTCACCTTTAACCTTTCACGGAGTTATGAGATTGCCCTTTATCACAAGGATATATGTGAACTGTATAAGACTGGTACCCTTATTAGACAGTCTTATAAACAAGGTGAAGATTAAAAAGCATATTTGTGTATTGTGTTAAAGTGAAGGTATGCATGCTAAAACGTGGGTGTGCCCGTGTCCTCAGGCTTGCAGCTGCTGGACGAGAACACCATGGAGAGACTCATGGAGGAGTTTGAGCGCCGTTGCTATGACAACATGAGCCATGCAATGGAAACAGAGGAGGGGCTTGGGATCGAGTACGATGAGGACGTGGTGTGTGACGTCTGTCAGTCACCTGACGGAGAGGACGGCAACGAGATGGTGTTTTGTGACAAGTGCAACATATGTGTGCATCAGGTGTGTGTCAGAGAGAGATACTTGCAAGAGAGACTTTGAAAAACTTAATTGAACCTTTAATTAGGAAAAATGTTTAATGAGTTTTATTCCAGGTAAACAACAGATGTCTAGTCAATAATTAATACAAAACATCTGTGTGGGTTTTTTTTTTTTGGTTAAAAAAAAAAAGGCAAATTGGATTAGAGTGCTTAATTTAACCACGGCTTTCCAAAAGTCCAGTTCTTCCAGCTTGTCATAGGATTTCCAAACAGTTAAATTAAAATGCAAATTTTGCACATTAATTCCAGATCTTGGTAATGAAACAAGTCCATTTGAAGCTATTAAATATAAACATCCTCAACTTCAAGACATTATGGTGTGTGTGTGTGTGTGTGTGTGTGTGTGTGTGTGTGTGTGTGTGTGTGTGTGTGTGAGAGAGCGGGTGTGCCACCATATGTTAGTCAGTATGTGTGCATATGATGGTGTTTGTTTGCTCAGGCTTAAGGAACATTCGGGGGGTGTGTGTGTGTTTTTATAAGCGTGTGTGTATATGAATAGCGTGACTTTTTTTTTTTTCTTCTTCTTCCCTTTGCAGGCGTGTTATGGCATCCTGAAAGTTCCAGAAGGCAGCTGGCTGTGCCGGACATGCGCGCTGGGCATCTCGCCTAAATGCCAGCTCTGCCCGAAGAAAGGCGGAGCCATGAAACCCACCCGCAGTGGCAGCAAGTGGGTCCACGTGAGCTGTGCCCTGTGGATACCAGAGGTATAGACCCAGTGCATGATAATGTACACTATAATATAATTCAGTTTATTAAATACTGATCCAACACACGTAATAAATGCTTTAGAGAACATTCTAAATAAGCAGGAATATTATGTGATTTTCTCATTTTATAGACAAGAAATGTTTCTTTAAGGATATTTAAAAACATTGAGTTATGCTTTACAGATCAAAAAAAAAAAATCTCTGGAGTACATCTTTTTATGGATATTTCTCTGTTTTGAAAACCATTTCACCCTTTCTATTTGGGCTGAGAATTTTAATTTGCAATTTTGCAAGTATAAATTGATTCTTTATGGATCTGTCACATTGAGTTTTACATTTTTTCCAGAGTTGCCATGTCTTGATTTTAATAAATACCCGAGGCTAAATGCATTTCCATACAGGCTTTCAGGATAGGTGTTTAAATACTGATATTTGCTTGATGCGCTCTGAGTGCTCTTGTACTCTACTGCTGTTGACATTATCTTATAAATCCCTAGAGCTTTACACACTCCACTACATAAATGATGATAAAGTATCCGTGCAAGAGTAAATCTGAAGAGAACGTCAGGACATCTTCAGGAATTCATCCATCTATCCATCATCTGTAGTCGCTTATCCTGTACAGGGTCGCGGGTGGGCTGGAGCCTATCCCAGCTGACTACGGGCGAGAGGCGGGGTACACCCTGGACAGGTCATCACAGGGCGACACACAACCATTCACACACTCATTCACACCTACGGTCAATTTAGAGTCACCAGTTAACCTAACCTGCATGTCTTTGGACTGTGGGGGNNNTTTGGACTGTGGGGGAAACCGGAGCACCCGGAGGAAACCCACGCGGACACGGGGAGAACATGCAAACTCCGCACAGAGACTCCAGTTGACCACTGGGTTGGAACCTAGGACCTTCTTGCTGTGAGGTGACAGTGCTAAGCACTACTCCCATTTAGGAATTGGTTTTTCTCATATAATAAATCTCAAACACAGTGTGTGGAGATATAAGGCTGGCCCGGCGGACATTTACCTGTAATTTTCGCATTTGTCTGGCTGTATTTCAAAAGCATCAAACCAGATGGCCCATGAAAAATTGTAAAGATATGGGTCTAATCTACTTCTAATTTTTTTTTCCAAATGTTGCGCTGGATGAATACATTGTTGTAACATGGCCTGTGAAACGGGGCCCCCGCAGGCCTCACTCTCTCTCACTCACTATTAGAAACAACAACCATGACTAACTATATGGAGCAAAGTTTTACGGCTGGATGCCCTTCCTAGCGCCAACTGGATTTCAACAGCATCCAGAGACTGGGTTCAAAGGGGTGGCTAGATGGCCAGATGTTACGATACACGGGCAGTAAAGATGTTAAAAACTGATAGTTGGAGAATCCAATGTTGTCCAAAAAAAAAAAAAAAAACTGGTTTTCAGGCGCCAGTTACCCGCCTTTCGCCCCATCTCCTGTTGGTACGAAACAGTTCAGCCACGTGAAGGCCAGGAGCAGGACTTGGTTGTCAGAGGCTATATTTTGCGCTGAGCCATTGGGGCATTTTATAGGCTGTGAGAGCAAAATAGCCCCAGCAACCACCCTGGCAATAACAACCCATTTGAAGGCCTGATTTTAAAAATTCCTAACTCGGCCACTGATGGTCCTAGCCCCACCAAACTTTACAGGCACCTCCCTCTTCCTGAGCCCTTTTGAACCAGCCCAGGCGTGGCCCGGTACAACCCTGCCTCGGCCCGTTATTCTCCCCGAGACCCCTGCATGAGCACTGCTCGCCGAAAACTTTGGCTCAGGCCAGGGGTCATATTAGCTTTTAAAAATTAATAACTTGGCCACCAAATGGCCCAGCCTGCCCCGCCAAACTTTACAGGCACCTCCTCCTCCGCAAGACCTTTTGAACGAGCCCAGGCACAGCCCGAGTTGACGTCAGGACCGAGTGCGACTCTCGGAAAACTTTAACACGCGCTCTGGCTCCAGCCGCTCATGCGCATGCACGGGGATTTAAAAATTCATAACTTGGCCACCGATGGTCGTAGCCCCGCCAGAATTTACAGGCACCTCCCTCTCCACAAGTGGCACACTAAAGACAATAATAATTCACTGTTTTTATTGCAAAAATGCAGTTGAACTAATGTTTTAGGGTTGACCATATCTGGTTGATCCAGTCGGTTGATTGAGTTCAGTTTATATGAAACTTTGCAGTACAGTATTAGGTTCAGTGCCAAACTGTCAGTGGTTATGTGCATTTTTTTCATTCATAATAAGAATGGCAGTCATGTGCTTTGTAGGATGTAGATTTATATTTTAGAGTTTGTATTTTCTTCTATTTTCTAAGCTCTAGTGCAGCAGATTTGAGTCTGAATGCTGAATGATATGACCGTGTCGAGTTTTAAGTCATTTTGTTATGAAGTTACTTGGAATCTCATCCTCAGGATTTTAACTCTATTCTGTAAGAATAGTGTCGTTAATTACTAAATTTCTTATAGACTTATTATAAACATGGTATAAAATGGTCATTGTTGGCAGAATGCTTCAGGAGTGGTGTTATAGTACTGATATATGAGGACCAATAAGTTGTAACCAACTAGAACATCTTTACCCCCCACTTTTTTTTTTCCCTTAGACATGGCACTGACCTGTGTGTGCTACTGTTTTCTTGGGTAGAACTTTTTAAGCAGGTTTTTCTTGAAGCTTCTGACATTTTCTTGTAAATTATATTCAATTTGTAGTGTAATTAGCAACTAATGTTTCGTGTAATTTGGCCTTTTGAAGATCACAAAAATGTGCCTGGAAATAGCTGAGAAGCATCTCCAGGGATCTAAAGCCCTTCAGCTTCTGGGGCCTACCTTTGGGCCCTGGACCCCCAGCCACATTGTTCTGGGCCTTTAGCCTGTCTTTCAGACAGACTGAAATTTGAATGGACAAGACATTTCAGACTCGTCTGTCCTGTGACCGTCTGCTTACAATTCCTTATTTCTCACTGTGTGTGATATCTCACATACCAGGGTTCTAACAAGACCAAAATATCAGCGTAGTCATAAAAGCTGGGGGTTCAGGGGCCACCTTAGGTCCCCGAAAGCTCACAGGTTCTACATGCTCGGAGGTGCGTTCTAGTGCGTTTCCTGGTACTTGCAGGCCTCCCTGAAAGTCACCCTTTTTTTGTAATATTAATCCCCCCCCAAAAAAAAAAAGTTGCTGTGATTGTTTTTGATTGAAGACTTATTATAATTAATATTCAACTATTAGTGACACATTTTTGGAATAAGAATAAAACAACCAGTTGATGTTCAAGTGTCAGCTTTATTTTCAGCTTCAGTCATTCAATTACAGGACATGACCATCCAGATCTAACTCCTATCATACCTTCTCTTACTGACAGTTACTCTGACCGTTTCAATGCACTGTTTTGGGTCATAAAAAAATTGCCAGGGACCGGTGTGTATTACGTGCATGGTGCGTAAGCACCTCTTAACATGGATGGCAGTTTACCGTGAACACAGCATAAGGAAGGAGGTAAACTGGACTAGCGTGATCAGTGATGATCTCCACACGGAACTACTCAGGCAGCTATACACTGGGTGCTTACGGGGAGTGGAGTATGTCCCAATGTAGAACGTTTGCATGGCAGTATGCTGTCACTGCCGTGTGGGGATATCAAGAGAAAATTAAACAAAAGACCACATTTTCAAGATTGGCGAGTCTTTTTATTAGTGTAGCAGCAACTTTTACAGGTGTGTCGGCAATATTGTGGACGTAGCGGTAAGGAAACATTGCGTATCGGCCCGATACACTGAAAAGGCCTCATTAGAACCCTGATATACAACCATAAAGTGGTGTAATAATTACCAAAACAGCATATAGAGGATATTACACGGTGGTGCAAAGTTATGAAGTTTATCTTTGAGTGGTGGCACGGTGGTGTAGTGGTTAGCATGGTCGCCTCACAGCAAGAAGGCCCGGGTTCGAGCCCCGTGGCCGACAAGGGCCTTTCTGTGCAGAGTTTGCATGTTCTCCCCTGTCCGCGTGGGTTTCCCCCCACAGTCCAAAGACGTGCAGGTTAGGATAACTGGCTACTCTAACTTGCCCATATGTATAAATGTGTGCGAGTGCGCAGAACAGCACTGGCCACCCTGCTGCTGCAATTCTGGCCAAATCAACCCAACACAAGTTTGCCTCAGGCCCAGATCGGGTTCGGCAGTGACGACAACGATGGTGAACATATTTCACAAATGAATGAGTGAAAATCTTTTCAACACGAGAAGATAAACTTCATATCTTTGCGCCACTGTGTAATGTTCTTTATGTTATATGGAGACACTCACAAAAAATGAGCAAGTTAATCAAAAGAATTTTAATTATGAGCCAGCTCACCATTTTAACAACGTGCGTCGAGTCGGCTGAAAAAACATTGGGAGCGACGTCATTGGAGTGAAGATATCGGGGAAGTATGTCGCTCAGATCCGCGATGTATTTCGTATAAAAAATGCGAGTTTTTCAACATGAGAAGACAAACTTCATATCTTCAAGCCAACATGTGATGATGTATTGACACATTCACAAACAAAAAGTCCCCAAATTTATCACAATTCATCGATTTCCTCACGTGTGAAGATATCAGAAAATGTTACTCGGTGTCCTGGATGTAGTTTGTATGAAAAATGAGTTTCCCAGTAAAGAAGAAACTTGTATCTGTGTAATAAATACTTCTTTAACACTGTATACCACAATACACACAACCTTTTATTCAAGACAACCTAACACAAGACGTTGCAGCTGCAAAACTTTACATTTAACATCTGTTTTAAAGGATTAACACTGGAAACTCCTTCAAAAAAATTACATAAACATCTCCTTACAGGAAACTTCAATGATTATACGTTCTTCTTTGTTAAATAACATTATTAGTATTTAGATTATGTGGAAAGTTGCCATATAGTGCAACCACAAATCTATTGCAAATCAAGTGCTCAAGTACTGATTTTTCTTTCTATCGCGCACACTCCAGGTGAGCATAGGTAACCCAGAGAAGATGGAACCCATTACGAGTGTGTCTCAGATCCCTAATAACCGATGGGCTCTAATCTGCTGTCTGTGTAAAGAGAAGACTGGAGCTTGCATACAGGTAACCCATGAGACACGGGGTCTAAACAGCTACATGTGCACAAAGGATATTTTTTATTATTATTATAAACTTAATACTTAATGAGGGGTGGAGAGATCATAAATTCATTAGCAGTGTGTGTTTTGGTTGCTTGGAAGCATTAGTAACTAGGATACAAAAGGTGGCTAATGTAATTTAACCCCAACATGTAATGAACTAGTTATTACCTTAAAACAGACGACTGAAAATGAGTTCTCAAGTTCCTGTAGAGAAGATGAAGTCAGTAGTCTTATTTCTGTGGTTGGTGGAAAGGAGAGAAAAATGCTGGTAGCCAGTAAATCAGCAGCCTACAGAACCTGCTTGTCCACTGTGCAACTATATCTAGAAAACTGATAGCCTGAAGATGTAATCTGCTTGTCCCCGGGGCCCGAGTTAGTGACTTGTCCACCCCATTAATAATAATAATGCAAGATTTTTGGTACTGCAGTGTAATATGTTCACTGTGGTAGGACTTTTTGCCCTTGTCTTTTTTTTTTTTTAAAGTGTAATGCCAGTCTCTTAACATGAATTGTACTTTTTTTTTTTTTTTCCCCCCCCTCATTTCCTCATCTTTTCTCCTTTCCTCCTTCCTCTTTGCCTCCAGTGCTCAGCAAAGAGCTGCCGTGTGGCCTTCCATGTTACCTGTGGTCTGCAGCACGGCCTAAAAATGAACACCATCCTGACGGATGAGGACGAAGTCAAGTTCAAATCCTATTGTCCCACGCACTCGGGTATGGACTGGCACGAGCAGAGCGGCATAATAGATGATAAAGGGATCGCAGGGAGGGCAAAAGGAGCAGACGGAGCACGGCTCAGCGAAAGAAAGCTCCGCGTACAGCAGCTGGAGGATGAGTTCTACAGATTCGTCAACATAGAGGAGGTCTCCAAACACCTGCATGTGCCACTGGAGAACGTGGACTTCCTGTTTCAATACTGGAAGTTGAAACGCAAATCAAACTTCAACCAGCCGCTCATTACACCCAAGCGAGAAGAGGAGGAAAGCCTCGCTCGGCGAGAACAGGAAGTGCTACTTCGCAGGCTTCGCCTCTTTACCCACCTGCGCCAGGACCTGGAGAGGGTACGTAGAGTCACACTGTTTGTTTCAGTCCAATGCCACGCCCCCTTTCTCGTGTGCTAGTCAGGAAGCAGAGGGGTTCACTGTTCCATTAGACACCACATGGAGAAAGTCAGGCAAGAAGTCTGAGCTATACACAATCCCTGCCTTACTCTAACTAAAGATTAGAAGCAGGCTTTTTCCATGGAGGTAGGAAGCCCGGCTTGGTTTATTTTAAATCAGCTGCACGTTATGGAATATCAGGAGCTTGAATGCTGCTTGATATTTGAGGAAGTGCAGGACTGCTTTGGTGAATGTGTGCCAGAAATGACAACTTTTGCTGGCTGCTTGATTTGACTGCTAAAAATGTTGACATTTTGCAAGTGTTTCTAGACCTGTTGTATTGATCTAACAAATGTTAGAAAAATGAATTTATTTATCTTCAGTAAGCGCTTCATCTTATGAAAACTGGGCACAAGGCAGAAATACACCCTGAACATCACGCAAGATCAAGTTTGTGATGCTTTATTGGCATAAGAAACTTCTTTTGGTATTGCCAAAACTTGTGTGAACTAATGGGAAATGCAGGTGAAGGGAAACTGTTATGTTACTAGTAGAAATAAGGCAAAAATCAGAAGAACGCAGATTAAGGCTTGTAATACTACTTACTAATAGTAAGAAGAAATGAATTGGCGGATAAATCAGTAAGATTTGTTGAGTGTATACGTGTGTGTGGACACTGTGTCCTTCTGATGGTGGTAGAACGAGGACGCACTGTGCTGCCAGTCTAACACTCTGTGTTGCATTGCAGGCCTTAGAAAAACTGCAAGTGTCTTGTGTCTCTCTCCCCCCCCATTTTACGAACCTCAGTGTTTTCAGGCCCTGAAATTGGCTCAGTTCTGCTCCTTTTCCTTAAAATTAAACTTGTATTTTTGTGTGTTGGGTCGGTTGGGGGCAAGTGGAAGACACTGCTGTGTTTTCATAGCACTTCAATTCACGGCCAGCTAAAGGTCTCTAAAAATTTACAAACTGCTCCTCTAATAAATGGGAGACATTCCAAGGGTCAGCAAATGTGAAAGATATCAGTTGTATAGACAGTTTGTAACTGATCTACTGATTCCATCTATAAATATTATTTAGATTTGCTTGTGCACGAAGTGTGCTTTTAACTTCCTGCATTTAGGAAGTGTATCTAATGAAGGCATTTAAACATCTAAAATGTAATATTGTCAGATAGTCAGAGCCTGGCTACAGAGCTGAAGTCATTTAAAGCTTTCTCTTGGGCTGCAGATTCCTCCTTTAAAAGTTGTAAGCGCTTCATCCTGTTCGGTCCATTACCATTATGTCTCACTTCGCTGACCTGTAGGGTCTCGCTTAAAAGCTGTGGATGGATCTTAATAGAGAATCAATGATGGTGTCGAGTCTCTAGCCTTCACTTTAGTACTTAATCATGTTTTGATTAGGAGGTACTAATTCAAAGAAAGTAAGTAAACAACTCTGAATGTGATTTTGCGGATAACCTTCAGCCTGGTTTTAGGCAGATGGTCATTTCCTCCAGCTCCTCGTGGCAGCTGAGATTATTCTTCCTGGTTGTGGGCATCTCACAATATCTAAACACGGTGTTTTGTAAATGTATAAATCATGCACGTATCTCTTGATTAAAAAATTCTGAGATGTGCCCTCAGAATGTGATTGGGGTATCAGCCAGTCTCTTAAACTCTCTTGCTCTTTTGCTTATTAACATTCTACCCAGATAGTAGTTAATAATAATAATAATAATAATAATGTCTAATAGGCAGAGGTGGACAAAGTACCCAACTTCATTACTGAAGTCAAAGTGCAGATCCCACTGGTCAAATGTTACTCCAATACAAGTGAAAGTTGTCCAGTCCAATTTTTACTTAAGTTTAAAGTACTAAAGCACTCGATTTTAAAAATACTTAAGTATTAAAAGTACATTTTCTGTCAGTGCGTTGTTGTATTATTGCCACAACGCTTACAAAACCTAATGCCTCTGAAGCAACCGACTGGATTTACTGACTAACTTGTAGAACCTGTAGAATAAACACCTTTAAACAAGGATTTGTACATTGTTTATTTGGCAGCATTATGCTAAAACATATTTCTGAAAGGACTTCAGATAAGTTAATGTTATTCGTGTTAGCGTAACTCTTTTTACATGCTAGCTAACAGTGTCCAAGTTAACTAGCCATGTGTAAACGTTAGCCGTGGACAAGGCGATGGCAACTTGGCGGACAAATCCATAGAAAGTCATGTGACTAACCAGACTGCATTGCTATTGCAACATTATCGCTAGCTCTAAAAGCACAGACAGCTACTTCATTACCAGCTTTCTCTTGGAATAAAACGTTTATATCCCTCAATATGCTCCCGCAGGTTGGACGGCGAGTTTTTGTAGGCTGTGATGTGGTTTGTTTTAGGCAAACGTTTAAAATGAAAGGATTAAAGATTCGTTTCAGGAAACTGAAACATGAGTTCTAGGTGTGGCCCTGGGTGTGTGTGTGTGCGCGCATTCCCCAGAAGAACCGCCTCCTTCCATTCTGCCATCAACTGATCGTGTTCAGATAATGCTGCTGAGAAATGACGGAGCTTGATTTTATACAGTGGACATGATGTGACCGAGTGATTTACTGATGGGCTCTCAGTGTCACCTGCAGAAAAAAATCGTCACGTTTTGTAAAAGAGAAAAACCTCCACTTTATAGTAACAAGGACCTTGATAGAAATGCAGTGGAGTGAGAAGTACGGTATTTTTGTCTTTCAAATGTAGTGAAGTTCAAGTCATAAGTTTCCAAAAAAAAACAATACTCAAGTACAGATGCTCAGTGCACTTAAGTACAGTACTCAAGTAAATGTACTTCATTACTGTTCACCTCTGCTAATAGGTTAAGGAAAATTGAATGTCCATTTCAGTCCCTCGTTACTGTAAACCATATCGAGGGTTGGAATTGTTAAATTGTCAGCATTGTAAATGCTGTGCCAAGTCACATCAGTGTAGTTCCCCGATCTTGAATATATAGGATTCCTGAATTTTATATTTTAGTGAGCTCTCACCTGTACTAGCACCGCTGCTCTACACTCAAGCCAATTACAGGAGGTGAACCAAACTGTGTGTTTTGGATTTGGGGTTGTGTGCACGTGGGGTGTGTGTTTTTGGGGTACACGTGAGTTGTAGGCATGTAATGATATTGTAAGACAAATCTATAATGATTTGAATCAGTGAAATAAAAAAAATAAATTCTGATTATCAGGCTGCGTTATCTTTAGCTTTTCCTAGCTGCTGTTCACTTTTTGTTTCAACAGCAGAGGGTGCAATAATGTACAGCAGTGGGAATGAGCGTGACTTGAGCCTAGGTGGAAGTAACACAGTTCTAATACTGTGAAAATGAACAACAAAACAAGTCCTCAGGAGATGACCTATCCCCCCGGCCCCCACATGAAACCCCATTCCAAATTTTCATAAGTTGAATTAGTTGCCATGGATATACGGGGAGGAGGGGAAAAAAATCACAGAAATCCCAAAATGTCAAAAGGCACAACTCCTCTAGTCACTTAACATAACTGTCCGGTTCCATGAAAAAAATGCCTAACAGTTTGAGTAATGCTTCGCAAGCTAAAATGTTTGAGAGCGATAGATTTGACTGTATAAATTTAACAAGAAATCAGAGCTCCCTTCTTACAGACTGCTGAAAGCTAAAGAAAGGAAGCAGATGGAGGGAGAACAAATGTTTAAGAAAAGGCCTATTTGTTAAAGTTTTTTAACAAAAGAAATATTTTGTTAATGGGCCATTATATTTTACTCCAGCACTTACAGATGTGAGTAAATAATTGTTGGTTGTTAAGAAAATGAAAGAATAAGCTTTTTTTTTTTTAATTTAATAAATGAATGTTTAAGTTGCTAAATAAGAAAGATAAATAAATAGGAAAATAAATGCTATGAAATTTTGTTCACTTATTTTCTTTTCCCCAAAATATCTTGGGAAAGCTGAACTGTGAACTCGATATCGTGAATTGAATCGAACCATCAACTGCTGAGCGAGCTGCTAAACTGAGCCGACGGCCAGAGCTGTAGTGCTACAGAAACTTGTTGTGCTCTGCATAATTGGACCAACAAACAAAAAATATATAGGTGGTAACACATTTTTGTGCATGCATGTACGGGTCGAGTCAAAAGTTTATACACCCCTACTCATTCATAGGTTTTTCTGTATTTTGACTATTTTCTACACTGTAGAACAAAACTGAAGACATCAAAACTATGAAATAACATCTGGGACATACACTATATTGCCAAAAGTATTCGCTCACCTGCCTTGACTCACATATGAGCTTAAGTGACATCCCATTCCTA
>JAPFFA010000003.1:59225580-59235589 GCA_026153275.1 Sciades herzbergii | reverse complement strand
CCCCCACAGTCCAAAGACATGCAGGTTAGGATAATTGGTGGCTCTAAATTGACCATAGATGTGAATGTGAGTGTGAACAGTTGTTTGTCTCTATGTGTCAGCCCTGCGATGATCTGGTGGCTTATCCAGGGTGTACCCCGCCTCTCACCCATAGTCAGCTGGGATAGGCTCCAGCTCGCTTGCGACCCTGTACAGGATAAGCGCTTGTGGATAATGGATGGATGGATGGATGGATGGATGGAAATTATTCCAGCACAAATGGATCTCTGTAGTTATTCTTATTCGAGTTGGATATTAATTCTATTTTCGCCTTGCCTCTATCTTCCATCATTCTGTCTCAACCTGGTCTCTTTTAATGTTTAGTATCTTTGTCTTGTTTTAAATAAAATGGTTCGATGTGTCTTGTGTAAACACATCACCAGAGAAAAAGCTTAGATGTAATATATTTTTGCACAATCACCTTGCTGACCCTGGCTTTGTGTTAAGGAGGGCTTCTTCATTTGCTTGCATGAATGTGGTGTGTATGTGCTTCCAGTATCGTCTTTCAATATTCAGATGGCACACACACACACAGTTCAAACTAATAAAGTCCTGAGCAACAAGGACACACACTTGTAGCTGAACACATTGAGATCAATGTAAAGCAGCACGTAGCCAGGAGATCGTCTAGGTTACCGTCTCTTAGCAACAGGCAGACATTCACCTCCACTCTACTGGTTGCCAGGAGTAACGGTGATGTTTGGAGCCATTCTGTATTTAAGCTTGGAGGAGAGAAGATTCAACGGAGTCTGACACACACAATGATCAGATTTGCTCTGATCAAACACTTGATTCTTGCACATCTGGATTGCGGAAAATCCTGGAACCTTTCCTCGGTGTGTGAGTGATTGTCTAGTTTATGATAATTCAAATTCATTACATATGTCTTTATTTATTTGTATTATGTTTTTCTTCATTTTTTCCTTTTATAATGTGGGTCAATAGCTGAGGTGATCTCTTAATCAATTCTGATCCTGATCTTTACTCGATGTTTGTTTCTTTTGTTTCTCAGCCTTGAATATTCATTTCTTGCAAACTGAAAACCTCCAAAAATCTCAACTGTTTTCTTTGTTGCTGTGACATTACCCATCATGCACACTCCAGCCTCAATTGTGATTGGCATTGTCTTCGCTCCCTTGGGACTGGTGCTGGTGTTCACGGCAGCCATCACACCTCAGTGGCGGGAAGGCCAGGCTCGTCTGGGGAGGGTTGGGACTAGTGTAGGTGAAGCCAGAGGTATCGAGCTTCTGCTCCTCCGCTCAGATGGACTATGGGAAAGCTGCCTGCAGGTGGTGCACTCTGACTTGCGGGAGTGCTGGCCTGTATCTGGACCGTACCAACATGATTCACATGTCCGTGCCACTCGGGGACTTGTGCTCTCGTCTCTGTTCCTGTGTGGCTCAGGGATTGTGCTTGCCAGTGTTGGTGCCCGCTGCTGGACGGACACACCACTCAGAAATGTAGCAGGAGCTGGAGGATTGCTGGTGGCACTTGCAGGTGTGCTCAGCCTTGCAGCATTGAGCATCTACACTCATCACTTGCCCAAACTGGGGGTAGAGCTCGTATCAAACATATCTGACTTCCAAGGGCTTGACTTGCACAAGTTGCCCAGTCTGACCCTGCGCCCGGCTGGTTCGCTGTATTTCGGGTGGGTTGGTGCATGGGTGC
The DNA here is from genome assembly GCA_026153275.1 of Sciades herzbergii. Classification (NCBI taxonomy): domain Eukaryota; kingdom Metazoa; phylum Chordata; class Actinopteri; order Siluriformes; family Ariidae; genus Sciades; species Sciades herzbergii. The sequence goes on along the minus strand of JAPFFA010000003.1, from coordinate 59,233,882 downwards.
AGGTGCTTGGAGGGCTGGCACTGCTGTTTGGTGTTGGACGACCGCAGTGCCCGGTTCGCACCAAACAAGTACAGAGGGAGATTGTGATGAAAGCCTATGATGTCAGCTGCTAGAAAAGCTTGCTCATAAATGGACATTCAGGAGTCTACTCATCAACATTGGTGTAACTGCTTGGATCAGAAGGATAACACCAACTGCTTAATTGATAAACTCTGTCAATCAGTAGGTAGTGTTGCTGTCAAAAAGCTCCAGGGTCCCTGGTTTGGTGCTGAGCTCAGGTTCCTGTTTGTGTGGAGTTTTGTACGTTCCCTCCAAGGTAACATGGGTTTTCTCCGGAACCTCCGGCTTCCTCCCACATCCCAAAACATTCAGGTAGGAAGATTGGCTATGCTAAACTGCCCCTAGGTCTCAATAAGAATGTGAATGTGCATACGATGGACCCCATGCAAGGTGATGATCCCCACGCCATCCAAGGTGATGATCCATGATCCCATCCAAGGTGAATTATGTTACCCTTTGCGGTGTTCCCACAATGACCCTAGCCAGGATACTATGCTTACTAATGAGGATCCAACAAGACAACCAAACCCAGGCTGCTGTGTGGACTGCCACTGCATTTCCGAGTTAGGAGCCTATGGTACTTGTCTTGCTCCATGTAGCTAGGCAGAGCTTGTTTTGTGATAATTGCATAAGTAGAGAATAAATACAACTCTTCACAAAAGACACTCTTCTGGACTCCTGTTGCCTCCTGAACTGGCTTGTTTTTACTGGCAAAGCTGATGACTCAGTTCTTCTTCTTCTTCTTCTTCTTCTTCTTTCAGCTTCTCCCATTAGGGGTCGCCACAGTGGATCTGTTCTGCATATTTGATTTGGCATAGGTTTTACATTGGATGCCCTTCCTGATGCAACTCTCCCCAATCTATGATGATAACTTTTTGAAAAATAGATCAGGGTTGGTACAAATAAAGTTGTGCAAAAGTGGGCAAAATCAGGAACCACTCTTATTCATAGTTATATAAATAAGCGCAATGGATTAAAAAAAAAAAATTAAGAGTATTCTAAACTCCCAGACTGTTTAAAAGGGTTTCAGAAGTTGAAATAAATGGACAAAGAAGCAAAAAGAGGCAGAGGAGATGTTCAGAGAACAAGACAGCTTCCACACCAGATATAAAGTACTAAATCTGTTTAACGATGCCAAGCTTATTGAAAGGATCCCATTTGTGAGGACAACCTACTGATCATTGATTTAATTAGAGATAAAATAGCACTGGCAACACAACAAGATAATGCAATAACAACTGAAATGAAGGTCATCATGACTTCCTGACATCAAAGGGTACCATGGAATATAATATAGACACAAAGTAAATAGATGTAAACATATTACATAAATAATCTGCTTTGCATTTATGCATACAACATAACCTCCAGGTATACTGGCCATCAAACTTCCTGGGCCTACTTTGGGTCCTTGAAATGATTTCCCCTTTATGGTATCCATGAAATTGGATCCAGTCTTATCCTGGACAGTTTGGATCTAAATCTGCCCATTACTGTTTTCTTTTTCATCCCCACTAGTCAATCAGTTAGTCATTCCAAAGGCTGAATCTCCAACAGTCCCACAGAGCACCAGCTTGGTATCATGGGTAACAGTTATCTTTTGCAGTTATCTTTTCACTTGCTAAACTCTATGCTCAAGTCCTATTCATTATACAGTGAGTAACTTCACCTGGATATTGTAAACTTATCGTTTTTGACTGAAGTAAAAAATGATCCTGAAGTTCTTTCCAACACACTTAGCACTGCTTGACAGTAGAGTATACAGTTGTTAAAGAGTAGTTATTTCTGTTATCACTATCTGGTGTCACCAATCCAAAGATGGGTTCCCTTCTGGTTCATCTCAAGATTTCCTTCTTATGTCCTCACGGGGACTTTTTCCTTACCACCGTTGCCTCTGTCTTGTTCATTAGAGATAAATCTAAATCTATATCCAGCTTTTTTTCAAGCTGTTTTATGACGATATCCATTGTTAAAAACACTATGCAAATCAAATCAAATTGAATTGAATCTTTAAGACTAAAGGTGACGATACATGGGGCAGCATGGCAGTGTAGTGGTTAGCACTGTCGCCTCATAGCAAGAAGGTCCTGCGTTCGAGCCCAGTGGCCAACAGGGGCCTTTCTGTGTGGAGTTTGCATGTTCTCCCCGTGTCTGTGTGGGTTTCCTCCGGGTGGTCCGGTTTCCCCCATGGTCCAAAGACATGCAGGTTAGGATAATTGGTGGTTCTAAATTGACCGTAGGTGTGAATGTGAGTGTGGCTGGTTGTTTGTCTCTATGTGTCAGCCCTGCGATGATCTGGCGACTTGTCCAGGGTGTAGCTCGCCTGTCACCCATAGTCAGATGGGATAGGCTCCAGCTTGCTTGCGACCCAGTACAGGATAAGCGGCTACAGATGGATGGATGGTGATGATACATGGGGCAACTTTTTGGGCAATGTTGCCGGTAACGGGCAACCAGGTGAGACACAGGGCAACAGACAATTGGCAACAACCAATCGGATAAGAGCAAGTCTGTTGCCAGGGAGACAGACTGAACAGATCCTGAACAAAACTGAACAGGTCAAAAGATAATTTACCATTATTTTTAACATTTATAAGTCAAAATAACCACATTATTCTGTTAATAACTTTTTAAATCTATTTAAAAATACTACTAGCCTCAATCACAGATGCTGTAATTAATAACTGACACATACATCACAAAAACATCATCGTTTAATTCTCATCTCAGCAAAAAAGACAAAAGGGCATGGACCAGGAGATGGCTTTCTTTCTTTTTTAGATCCCGAAGTTTGTACTGTTTGGCCCTTGGGTTCCACAAGTAGTCATGCTCTGTATGTGAATTAGATCAGACGATAAGTTAGACAATCCCTATTACAACTCTCAAAAAAAATCATGAACTGTCCATCACTTTTAACTTGACGCAAGAGAGCTAACGTTATCCCTACATAGCTAGCGGTAACTTTCGGCTAACTATGTTAGCAAAAACCACTGCTAGTTAGCTAAATCCCATTCAGTCTCTATGGAGCAGTGGTTAGCTAACGGCAGTTTACACTTAGCTGAAAAAGATCAATGTCTTAATTCCAATCTGAGCATAAAAATAAATGCCTGTTGGTTTTCTGAGCATTTGATGAGGTAAATTCACCACTTTGGGTTTACACAGAACAATTTACCGGCATAAAAAAAAGTTGTCTCTCTTTTTCTTTGCTTCACTGCCACTGAGTGAGACGCTGCCATCTTTGTTGAAAATTTCAGAAGCTCTCAGGTGGTCATATGATTCGCTGCTAGCACTTTGATTGGGAAATCGTTCAGCTAGAATTTATGTTGCCCAATCTCAATGGGAAAGTGTCGAAGCACAATTGTCCAGCGACATTGCCCAAAAAGTTGCCCCGTGTATCATCACCTTAAGAGCTTATTAAATGTGGACAGTTTAACCTCCTTAGAACTTCATGCCTTATTCACTTTATATTAATTTGTCCAGTATGCTTTGCTAATCTTTGTACAGCGCTGTTGAGGAGGTGGTGCCCCCCCCCCCATTTTCTCCCCAAATTGGTCACCTTCCAATTCTCACCCACCAGCCAGCTCTTCCCTATCATCAGACAGCTACCAACCGAGAAGGGTGAACATTAACACTTTTTTTTTTTAACTGCTGCTCATGCTTTATCACAGGGCAGCGTAACACTTTCAGAAGAAAGTGTTATCTACCTTCTGCCTACATGAGCTCACAGACACCCATGGTTGGCTAGTGTCACAGTGACCGACAGGGGAGAGAGAGAGAGACCACATGCCATACCTCTAACCCAGAGAGCACAGCCAGTTTAGCTCCTTTGGCTCTCAAACTCACAATCTTCCCAGCAATAGGACAATTTTCAGTCGCACCACTCTGGGGCCTATGGTGGTTATATTTTTATAAAATGTGACCACAAATTAATATATTGAGGCCTCAAATTATTATATTAAGGATGAGTTAAATTTCTTAAAATCTATTTTGTGGTCATTGGCAATTATTGTATATTAAAATGAGAGAGACAGATAAATCTAAATTAGATATTTGTGTTTAAGTATATGAAGTTAACTTTAAATGACTGATAATATTACACTTCACTCTTGGTGTGATGGACAAAAACATACTGCTGTTGACCGTGCAACATGGATATTAACCCATGTCACCTTAAACGAATTCTCAAAGTGAACTGATGCCCCCCTTTCCCACCAAATAATTAACTGGAGGCTATGTATTAAATACAACATTCCCTGTCATGGGCTCAAGTTACACAACTCATTACACAATTCATGACCATGCTTTTGGTACCTCTTGCCCACAGCATAAAAATTTGTGGCCATGCCTTATTAAAAATTACTACCATGACTTCAGGTTTGCTCAGAGAGATTCTGATACACTATTGGTCTCGCATTTCTGGTCTTAACTTGAGAAGGTTTTTATATATACACATACACCAGCCCTCATCTGGAATCAGTTCTGGCCATGTGATGGTACATGACTATGAAAGCAAAAGTACGAATGACAGATGTGAGAAGGGTGAAAAATGCAGCTGCCACCTATTCATGTCTATTCATGTTTTGATGGAATGTTTTGTTTTGGTACCAACAATACTCTGCGATACTGTTCAACGCTCACCAATAGATGCAAAAAAGAAAAAAAAACAGCTAAAGAAATTTAGCTGTCAGTAGAAAATCCATGCTGCTTGGTGGCGTATTTATGAATGTTAGTATTCATTTCTAATTTCACTTACAGTTGTTATAATTCACCTTTGTTATTATTATTATTATTATTATTATTATTATTATTATTATTATTATTATTATTGATAATTAAATCCCAAGGCAAATTAGACTGTTTGCTTCTACACTGAATCATTTTATAATATCTAACATCTAGAGTGTTTTACTTTAAGATTAATCTCTTCCTATAAAAATGATTTGTGATTGACTATAAACCATCACATGTAGACAGAAAGTGCTTAAAAGTTATTTATATGAAGCCAAGTAATATTTTGCCTTAAACCAGCAACCATAGGACTTATATGTGCAGACTTTATGTGCCATGTTGTGTGTCTCATCAGTTTTGTGTACATTTCTTTACTGTTAAAAAGTGAAACTTTAATGAAATTCACCTCATTGTGTTGAATATATTGTGGAAAATATATTTTGTAATGTTGCTAAATAACTAAATAAAGGCTTGTGGTTTATTCATGCATTCTGATAGAACCCATGCTGTTTGTGGTTGGAAATCTATTTACAGGAAATTCAGCTACACTTGCTGCATTTCAGTACTCGATTTTAGCACTTCTCATTTTTCATTGGACAAGTACTACTGCAGCTTAGATGGTCACACACAAAAATTACAAGAGTGCTCTGAGAGCACAATATACCCCGCTGGCAACTCTGCCATAACTCTGGTAAAATGCAACTGAATTGAACGAAATTGCAAAATACATATTACCGATGTATAACAAAGAATCCTGTCAAATTTTGTGAAATTCCTCCAAAAATTGTAAGATGAGTTGATTTCAGAAGGTGAGTACCCTTCCCAGGACAGACGGACATTGCCACGACATAATCCCCCTTTCAGGCCTTTCAGCCAGCGGGGAAAAACTTATGAGGGAAGTTGATTTCAGAAAGCAAGCACACTTTGATGAAATTGCCAAAGTACAAGTTTGTTAATAATCAAGAGCATAACTCTGGTAAAATTTGCCCAAATTAAATGAAATTTCAATATGCATATAACTGTCATATAACAAAGCCTTCTGCCAAGTTTGGTGAAATTCCTCCACAGATTGTGAGAGGAGTTGATTTCAGAAGATCGTACACCCTCATGAAATTGTCAAAGTACAAGTTATTTAATCCAGGGTTAAAACTCTGGTAAAATTTTCACAAATGAAATTAAATCGCAATGTGCGTATTACCGTCATATAACAAGGCCTTTTGCCAAGCTTTGAGAAATTCCTCCAAAAATTGTGAGAGTTGATGTCAGAAGGAAAACACACTCATGAAATTGTGAAATTATAATTTTGTTAATCAAGGGCTGTAACTCTGGTAAAATGTGACCCAATTTAACGAAATTGCAATATGTGTATTACCGGCATTTAACGAAGAATTCTGCCAAGTTTTGTGAGATTCCTCCAAAAATCATGAGAGGAGTTGATTTCAGAAGGTGAGCACCCTTCCCAGGACGAACGGACGGACATCGCCATGACATAATCCCCCTTTTGGCCAACAGGGGATAAAAAACCTATGTGAGGATATAGTGTGTAAACAATAATTGCCAGTGCAGAAGAAGAATTTTTATGGAAGAAAGGGGAGGGGGAAAAAAAACAATTTTTGCAAACATGTCTGGAGTTGTCATGACTTGTCTGATGAGACCAAAATTGAGCTTGGCACAAAGTGCCAACACTGCTCATCACCCTGATACAACCTGCCCGGTTATGAAACATGGTGGTGGTAGCATTATGTCATGGGGATGCTTTTCCTCAACAGGGACTGTGATGAGTCACATGACAAACTTCTGGGAATTAAACAGCAACATTCTCAATGATCTGTAGATGAAGACTAGCAGCTATTAAGCCTGGAACTGACAAGAATGTATCTGAAAACGTAGGTTGTTTTGATGTTGTAAAAAAGGACTATGTAGTATCTTACTGGTGATTTGATGTACTCCGATAAATTGGGTTTGTCATCTAGAATCATCCCATCCCACTAATCTTTAAGTACAATGAAAGAGAGAGAAAAAAAGGCACTTTTGTAAACTGTAGACATTTTATTTACAATAATAAACACATTCACATATCCAACTGACAGTGTTCACAACATTACTCAATACTCATACTTTTGTTCTGTGAAATGAATTACAAGCTCATTTACATTAATTATTTTCCTTTTCTCCCCATCATTGCACATATTAACATGCAGTACAAACGGGGGGAAAAAAACGATATTATATTAAAACTTGAAAATGACCACTCTAAAACTTGCCTGTAAAAATAAACGGCCGTAGTAATGTCTTATGTGCCACTTTGTTCTATTTTTAGATCACAAAATATTTACTGTGAATGAAAAGTAACTTCCTGTTTCAGAAAACAGGAATAATGATGTTTGACAAATATGAGTTAGGAACTCATGTCCACTTCCACACAGACATCAGGGATTTTAGTCATCTCCTTCTTGGTTCCAGGTTCAGTGTTTATCTTTTTAGCCCATCGTGGACTAAAGCTCCATATCCAGTGAGTCGTCAGTGGACCAACACCAGTGTGTTCTTTCCAATCAGTAGTTCACAGCTTCAGAGCTGATCTGGGATGTGGACTGTAAGAAAAGTAAATAAATACTGATCATGCTGGACTTGGGCTGCTGACACGAAGACTTGGAAATCCATATTCAGCTAAAGATGAACTTATACTGGTTGTTTTAAATTACATTTCACAACAGTAACACTACTGTAAAAGTAGTGAACGAAACATGAAGGTTAACCAGTTAATATTGACATGATTATTTACGGCTGTTTGGAGTTTCATTTAAAAAAAATTTCACTAAAACAAAGCCAGCCACTGCTACTAGCTAGCTAGGCAATTAGCTTAAAAAAAAATCATTAAGGTTGCTCAGCAACACTGACAATCATTTCTTGTAAGAACAAGTTTGGAAAATGGAAACGCTCCCCAGAGCAGCTCAAGTCCCACCCCATTCCTCTAAAAAGACACTCTGAATGGTCAGAATTCTAAAGTGGGCGGGCACAGGGTCAGGACACATCAGCTCAGATGTAGAAGTAATTTTGAGAGGAGCTGCGGTCTGCTGTTTCACCGTGTGGGTCGGTACAACCTGCTAAGTGTTCACATGCAGAGTCGGGGGCCAAGTCTTCATTGCTAGGCAACTCGGCATCCACTAGCTGCTCTCCGTCACTCAGGCTGAGTCTACGTGCTCCGTCATCACCGGTGGCAGTTTTCACTTGTGGGGTTGTCTGGGTTCGTTTTCTCTCTGTGACACTTTTCTCAATCTCCTGGTAGAGATCCTCGTTGTGTTCCTTCCACTGGCGGAATTTCAGCGGCGTCAGACTGGAATCTTCCAGAAGCTTATCAAGGATCTGTAGCTCCGCCTCCTTCGCCTGGGGGGGAACAGTCAGTGTGGCAAAGTTACTATGTTATACTATTTGTAGACACATACAGTGGGGCAAAAAAGTATTTAGTCAGCCACCAATTGTGCAAGTTCTCCCACTTAAAAAGATGAGAGAGGCC
>JAPFFA010000003.1:59191238-59201985 GCA_026153275.1 Sciades herzbergii | reverse complement strand
CTCATTATTGGTCTCACTGTCACAAGACAATGCAGTGATTTATTGAGGTGAAAAACACGACACGACACAATTCAATGGTTAATTCATGGTGCTGTAATATTATTATTCTATTCAGGGTGATTTTGTGCCCTTGCAAATATTTTGCTCATAAACCCATCAGGAGCCCTGCTTTTAAGCAGAGACTAAATATCATATAAATATATAGCATAAAAAAATATCAATATAAATATAAGGTGACATGATTGATATGCACACAGCACTGTCGGTTGGGGAAAGAACACTGGCGTTGTTTGTTCGCCGCTTCTCCATCCAAGCTCATCAGTTTACAATAATATATAACATCAAATATACTATTGTTATCGCGTCTCAGTAAACCTTTTGGATGTTTACTTGTTTTATATGGATTCTACCAACTCTGACGTCTGTTTCACCTATCTGTTGCTGTCAGTGTATTACTGCTCAGGGACTCCCGTGTTGGCTTTTTCTGGTGCAGTCTACCTCGATGCCTGGCCCTGGGATCCACAGTTTCTACAGTTGAGTTGTTGATGATCACTGACGTCTGACCCTCTGCGTTGGATGGTTCACCTTCGAACATCACGTCCATAAGCTAACGGCCAACAAACTAAACTCTCCGCGACCGGCATGATGTTGAGTTATTCTGCCAACCAGCTGTTAAAACTTAACAAATATGCCGTTCCATTATGCATATCAATTATTAAACAACTTGGACTCCTTCACCGGCCCTGTTACATTCACAGAAGCGCCCATAGGAGGTTTGTTTACTCTCAGTTTGGTCACGCCATCCCATCCTTCTGGTCACTGTTACACCTCAGACACGTTATTAGAGCACTGTTGCTCTTCAGACTAGTAGCACTGGAGTTTTCATGTGTTTTCATGACAACATCACTCATGGCGCAGGATGGAAAATGTGGAGTGGATTTCAGTCTACTTCGGCCAGTACAGAAACTCACTGCCTCATCTAATATCCAAATTGAACTGTTTAATGCACAATCTCTCACAAATAAATCTTGCTTCTTACACAACTATATTCTAGACAGGTGTTTGGACTTAATGTGCCTTACGGAAACCTGGCATCAACCAGATGTTTTTTCTGTTCTAAATGAGACTTGTCCTCCTGGCTATTACTACCTCCAGAAAACCCACAGCACAGGTCGTGGTGGCGATCTGACAGTCATTTACCGCAGTGATCTGGATTTGTCTCCTCTGCCACTGCCATCTTCTTTTGAATGCCTGACATTTAAATGTAAGCCTCTTTTCTCCATGACAATACTTTTCTTTTACCAGCCACCCAAATCAAACCCATATTTCATCTCTGAGATGAGCGACCTTCTTTCAACATTCTGTATAACCTCTGCCAATATTATAATACTTAGAGATATGAACATCAATGTCAATACCCCCGCCTGCTGTTTTTCAGCTGAATTCCTCCAATTATTGGATTGTTTGAACCTTAGACAACTTGTTGATGTCCCCACACACACCAAGGGACATACTCTTGATCTGGTCATCACTGTCTCTGCCCCTCTCAGCAATCTAATTTGTGTATGATCTGGGTGTGTCTGACCACAAGGCCGTCTCCATGGAGTTGCTATTATTATCTCCCATTATCAAGCCCAAACGCAAAATCTGCTTTAGAAAATTAAATAACATCAACCCAGCAATTATGACAGTTGATCTCCAGCATGTTCTTCATACAGACTTTTTAATCAGCCAATGACACAGTGGATTTCTACAATAAAACCTTTTTACAATAAAACATTCTGGATCTCCATGCTCCTGTTAAAAGCAGAACAGTCACCTTCTCCCGCTCTGCTCCCTGGTTCACCGGTGAGCTACGGAAAATGAAGGCAAATGGGCATGCTCTCGAGCGGCGTTATAAAGCTTCAGGTCTTACAGTTCACAAGCTAGCGTACTGGGAACACCAAAAGGCCTACTCAAAGTCCCTTAGAGAGGCACGGTCACAGTTCTACTCAAATGTCATCAAAAATGGTCTTGGAAATTCCAAGCAGCTATTTTCCACTGTCAATCATCTTCTCAAACCACAAACCCCTTCACTTACAGAAACTACAGAAGAGCACTGTAATAACTCTATGGCCTTCTTCAAAACAAAAATTGACTAAATTCATTCTGTCCTTTCTGGTTCTTCCACTCAACCTGTCCCGACTGCCTACTCACAGTTTGAGATCTCCCAGGCCCTTAACTGCTTTCCAGAAATTTCACAGCAAGAGGCTGAAGCTATCATCAGGAGAACGAAACCCTCCTCCTGTGCCCTTGACCCCTTTCCTACAGCCCTAGTGAAAGCAAATATCTCTGCCATAAGTCCCTTGATCACCACTGTAATAAACCTTTCCCTTCAGGCTGGCTATATTCCATTTGCTCTAAAAGCCACTGTAATCAGACCACTTCTTAAAAAGCCCACTCTTGATCCAGAAGTTTTTGCCAATTACAGACCCATTTCCAAGCTCCCATTCCTCTCCAAAGTACTGGAAAAAGTAGTTACTGCCCACCTTCAGGACCACCTTATGCATAACACCCTTTTTGAAAAGTTTCAGTCTGGTTTCTGCTCTGCCCACAGCACAGAAACAGCTCTGGTTAGAGTTACAAGTGACCTACTGATGGCAGCTGACGCTGGCTCACCTTCCCTCCTCGTTTTCTGGATTTGTCTGCTGCATTTGATACTGTTGGCCATGGTATACTCCTCAACCAGTTATATCACATCATTGGACTCAGTGGCATGGCCCTTAACTGGTTCAAATCTCATCTCGCTGGCAGAACAAAATAAACTTCTTTTGGAAATGCAAGATCCTGGACACACACAGTCACTTGCAGGGTCCCTCAGGGGTCAGTCCTTGGCCCCATCCTGTTCACTCTATACATGCTCCCCCTTGGTCATGCCATTAGTCGCTATGGAATTTCATTTCATTACTATGCTGATGACACACAACTTTATATAAAAACAGATACACATTCCTCTGCATCTTCATCATCGTCATCATCATCCTCTCTATCTACACTCACTGCCTGTCTGGAGGAGATAAAGGTGTGGATGAATCACAACTTTCTCCAGCCAAACAGCTCCAAAACTGAAGCAATCTTGGTTGGTACACCACACCAGATCCAGTCATCCTCTATAACCAGCATTACGTTCTCTGATAATGGCATTCCCATCTCCTCATTAGTCACCAACCTTGGTGTAAAATTTGACCCTCAACTCACCTTTGAAGCCCATATCAAACATCTTTGCAAGATTTGTTTTCACCATCTCAGAAATATTGCCAAAAGTTTGTCCATGCTTTTGTCTCCTCCAGGCTGGATTACTGCAATGTACTTCTCATTGGGATCCCTAGCAAGAGTCTTCAAAGACTACAATACGTTCAGAACAGCGCTGCGAGGATCCTGAGGAGAGTACGAAAATATGAACACATCACACCCATTCTCTGTTCACTTCACTGGCTCCCTGTCTCTGCCAGGATTCAATACAAGGTCTCCCTTCTTACTCACCAGTGCATCTACGGAAATGCCCCATATCTGAAAGAATTACTCACCCCCCTAACCTCAGCGCGATCCCTCCGCTCGACTCACTCAAATCACCTCCACCACCTCAGGACTATGCTCAACACCATGGGTGATCGAGCCTTCTGTTCTGCTGCCCTTAAAACTTTTTTTTAGCAGAACATTTGACTCTTAACTATGCTTTATTTCTGTTCATTTTTACGTTGTTTTGTTTCTATCTGTCTTTTTAATGATGTTTCTATTTTTCAGTTCTGTTCTAAATGTAAAGTGCATTACAAATAAAATGTATTATTATTATCATCTGTATGATTAACATGTTTGGCTTTTTCATTACCTTGACAGCAATATGGCCTCGTCAGCCCTGCCATACTGACCTTACATGTGTACGAAAGCAGGAAGAGAGTCTTGGCAGACAGTGACGAGACTCACCTGTGTTGGCTTGTCTTTGTGCTTGTGAGAGACAGACAGGGCAGGAAGGCGTCTCAGCAGCAGTGTCACTCCATTCGGGTTCTCTTGAAGCTTCGCCACCAGGTTCTTCCTGCTCCAGCCGACCTACAACACAACATGACAAAAGGAACACTTTCTCAAACATGTGTCTCTAAACATAGGTAAAAGCTGAAGAAGAAAAAAAAATCAATAAAATCAAATCATTTACAAAAAAACCACACAATTTCTTAATGCTTAGTGTGCTTAAGTGTTCTCATTAACTCCCAGTGATTATGGAAACTGTGGTCATTCCTAAAATAATCCAGTTAAAGACGTTTATCTGCCATAAGAGAGTCTGCTCACCACAATCTGATCATTAACTTTTATGACCTCATCACCTGCCAAGATCTTCTCAGAGGAATCTGGTGGAAACTGTGAGGAGAAAAGCACATAAGAGCCGTGAAGGTCATTAATGAATATTTAATTGCATTTGCATAAAGTCCAGACGACTCTAAAAGGACCCACAGTGTGCCGTTTTATAACGAAATCTGATTCAGAAACACAGAATTAATCGCAATCAGTGACTGGATCATGTAATCTTCCCAGCCAATATGTTTGAAATTCTTCCTTGTTTTGATGAAATAAAAATTACCCTCAAAGTGAAGAACTTAAATGTGACATTTTCATGTGTGAACAAAAGGCAGAATGTTCCAGCACAGGAGAATGAGACGTAGATTACAGGAGGCTCATAAAACAAAAGATCATATCTTCATGCTTGGAAACATTTCTATGATACGCAACATATAGGGTTAACAAACCAGCAAAAGAGTCATTTCATTTAAAAAAAAAAAATTTGTATAAGATTTTAATATATTTTTTAAAGATTCAGGACAAACAGTTCCAGGAGAAATCCCGAAGGTTTGGGGGAAATGGGAATATGACATCATGGAAAGTCATCACTCTGACCCTGCAGTTTCAAGTCTGATTTCCAGAATTGCTTTCACTCCCAACTTCTCTCTCTCTCTCTCATCATTAAATCATTACAGCTGAACAAAACCAAGAGAAGCTAAAATAATAGCCAACAGATGTGTTAAGATGCAAGTATTCTACTAAATCTCTCTGCACTGGTAAGAGAGTTTTATTTCAGCATATAATCTAAAAATAAATATTCACATAAGGAGAAATGATGCTCTACCTCAGCAGCTGATCCAGAGACGAAGTGTTGGCTAGAGGACGTGGAGGTGATCTCAATCCCCTACAAAAGAAAACAATAGTATAATAATATTACACTGATATAGAGGAACAGCTGGAGCAACACAAAAAGCCTTAAAGGTGCAGAACTAAACAAAATTAAATTAAATACACACACACACACACACACACCACACATACACACACACACACGTATGCATGTATGTGGCAGCGTGAAGTACTAAAAATAAAATAATAAACAGGAATGTAAGAGAATGCACAGGATAAAACTAAAGATGAAGGAAAATATAAAATCACAAATAAATGTAAGGAGAGCCATACAAAATGAGTATAATGTATAAAATAATAAAAATAGAATACAATACTTAAATAAAATGTAATATAAATCCAAAAAAGAGGATGTAATTTCAATTAAATGTCAAAAAGATAAATCTGAATTTAAAAAAAAAATAAAGTCAACACGTTTGAAGCACAGTAATAAAAGTCTAATTCTCCGATTTAAATGATTCAAGACTAGTGTTTCTAATAATGATGATATTTTCAAAATACACATGAATAAATTGTGATTTACTAAACTGCCAAGCAATCAATGCAAACAGTTTGTGCATTTCAAACGTCTATGTACATTTTTCTGGCCCTGAAATTTGTTCCGCCTCTAGGAAGAGCAGAGTTTCTCAAATTAGCCTTTTTTTTTGTTTAAAAGACAATTCAGGATTTGTAAATTCATATTCAGTGAATGTTTCTGGTTGAGGTTTGGGTCAGTTTAGTCAGATTCCTTTGATTGTGGATGTTACAGGTGAGTTTTGAAATCAGGTGAATCTGGATTCGCCCAAGTGATCCTAGATTTACCGAGGATTTAGGGTTAGGTTTAGGGTTTAATTTCTTTACTGCAACTGAATCCTCTATGGTGTTATGGTAAAGTGGTGAACTTCAAAGCGGAAAGTTTTGAGTTTGATTCCCAGCAAGAAAAGTAAAATTGGGGGGGAAGCAAATTAAATTAGACAGAAAGACTGGTATATAAGTGTAATTGTGGGTAGAGAGATATAAGAAGATATGAAAGGGGTGTGAGTGGTTGTCAAAGTATTCTCATTCTTTTATGAAGCCACTAAAAAAATCCAGGTCCCCCCCCCCCCCTTTTTTTTTTTAAAGATCCCCACAAAAAAATCCATTTTAAGAATGTCGACCTAATTCACCTCAGTAAATCTAGAACCAGCTGATTTTAAAAATCACGTGTAACATGGACGAACTAGTCGAGGCAGACGGATAGAGAAATCTGTCCTTTTTTAAACTGCTGAAGTCCTACGGTAGAAATTCAGGATAGTGAAAAACAAAAACAAAAAAACCCCACACAATAACACATACACGTTTAATGTAAATGTTTTAATGCAATTATTGTTTGTTGGACTGTGACTCGTGGTATTTCACAATTCCACACTATTCCATCTTCACAGCTAGTGCGATATTCATAATAATAATTTATAAAATAAATATTAAACAAAAGAGGAGATTGTTGAATTTCTCTCACAGCTGTATCTGTAAATCAAGTGACTCCATATGGGGTCATGACCCCTAGTTTGAGAACCTCTGAACTGACTGGAAATGGTGTTTAAATGAGAACACCATTTCCAGTACATGTACAATTCTCCCCCAAGCAGCAAGCGCTCGAAATATAACAACAAACCCCACTTTTTTTCAGTTTTGTCTAAAATATATGTCACTTCTTCAATGCTAATCAAATAAGTTGCACTTCTGAGTTATTTTTCTTCACTGATGTCATATTATTAATAACCAGGATAAATCTCGGTGAACCGCAAAACAGGTTTCGGTCCTGCAGTAACAGGATCGTTTAAATACCACGCCACTGACAAAAACCAGGAGACGCATATTTTCTGTTCTGTTAAAAACAAACAAATAAATAAATAAACAAATTAATAAATTTTTTTTAAAGGAAAAAAGAAAAACAGAACTGGTGTTGGAGTTCCTGATTGAGGTTCTCAGAAGGCACTTTCAATACCGTAGACATGAGTCACCAGTCAGGACCAAATTACCAGTGTCCTCTTTCTGACAGTGTTGAGGACTGAAGAGTATAATTTTCTAGTGAAGTAGAAACCACAGAAATGGACAGGACAAGTTTACTCATCAAGTCTATTTCCAGATATTATTTATATAGACTTCACCAGTGATCTAATGGGGAAGCCATGGCTGAAAGGTTAGCGAAGCAGCTTTGGGATTAAAAGGTTGCTGGATCGATTCCCTGGCCCAGCAGGAATGGCTGAAGCGCCCTTGAGCAAGGCACCGAACCCCCGGCTGCTCTTGGTATGTCGCTCTGGATAAAAGCTCTACTGGGTGCAGTTTAACATCTGAAAACTGCGATCTAACATAAAAAAATCTGTACATTGAGTTAGGGATCACCTCGGCTGGCAAAATCAGTTCAGAAAGACTCAGTGGGCCACTGAACTTATTCTGCAATTTTCAAGGAGACCGACTCCATCCGTTATCTATCAGGGTCACAGGGGAAGCTGGAGCCAATCCCAGCTGACTTTGGGTAAGAGGCAGGGTACACCCTGGGCAGGTCGAATTCCACCGAGGGCTAACGCAGAGATGAACAACCATTCACAGATATTTTGGGGTTTTTTTTTTTTGCATGTTGACTTGTGCATGATGCATAAACTGCTTTAACAATTAAGTTTTGTGCACAACCTGTTCACCTGAGAACAGCCACAGAACCTCAGTACACCAAGCACTGGAAGTCAACGAGACACACAAGAGAGAAAGAGAAAGGTAGATGTAAAGAAAGGTAGAGAAAGACATAAGGAGAGAGATACCCCGTTCCCACTCAGAGTGAACACTGTGCATTTTGTGTTATTATACAGTAATGGTGTCGTGTGGGAATGGGAGCAAAAGGGCAAAGTCAAAACGTTAACTCTATCCCATAATAACCGAGTAACATTTACGGAAATCTTTTGCCACAGCTCCAGTGGGAATCAGAACCATCAGATTTATGGGAAGCTTTTTATTTGTATTTTTGTGCTTGTATGGTTTGATGTTTGTTCTTTGTTTGAACGTTTTGTCCACCAGTTGTGGCATAACTCCAGACCCAGTTTTGGGCATCGGTCCACCATGGGTGATTCCTGTTCTGCTCACTATGGACTGCAGTGAGCTCGTTACTCTCTAACATCGGGGTTGCCCAGCGCTCTGTGCAGCGGTGCTTCTGTGCTCGCTTCCTGGATCCATGGTATGGTGTTCTGAGCGATGTTGCCCGATGGTGTCGTGGTGGCTGTGCAGGCGGTGTGGGACATACCTTTGCGCGTCCTCTTTTGGTGGACGTTTTCCCCCATTCTTCGTTTGCACATGAAGTCATAGCTAATTATGTGTGAGGCTTTGAACCGGAAGTGGGCCATGTTAGAGGATCTACACAAACTCATGCAGCGCACATTTCCGATAGAAGAGATGCTAGAGAGATTGTTATGCTCAAGAATTCCTTTTGTTTCTTCGCTATGCTATTCTTTGTGCTGTTACTGGATGCGGGTACAACTCTATTCGAGACAAGGGGGCTTATAAGTTCTTTAGAATTGCAGCAATTATAAATAATCAAGGATGAAAAAAAATGAGAGAGTTGTCCACGGAGTGTAGACGTCACTGGCTGTCCAACGTAAACCGGGCTGATGAGAGAACACAAAAACCACACAAGTCTGCAGTGAACATTTTATCAATGGTAAGTGCTATGAACGAGTTATTAATGAAAGATTGCAATATATAAGAAATACTGGATCATTTAATAGCCTGGTCGCTATCGAAGATGGTACTAAAGCGGGAGCTCGAAATGCTCGGCTTACAGAGCGCAGAAATAAACGCAAAATTATTAAAGAATCTTCCCAAACGATCACAGAGTCGATCGAACAAGATTCATGTCAATCCCCGACTTCAAATACTGCAGCCTCCTCGCCCGGTGAGGGCTCTTTTAGAACTAAATATGTTATACAGTGTGTTCGAGAGGCATCTTTTGAAGCAGTCAAAATGATTGTTTTTAAAACAGACAAAGCTAATGTCTCAGCTTGGGCTTTTCACAACAGTGAACTTGCTGCCTCATGAATTATACGTCATATCCAGTCTTGCATGTTTTCCATCTCACACTCCGTAGCATTCAGATAAATACAGTCAGGTGGGAAGAAATGATATCCGTTACTTTTACATTATGGGATACTGAGTGGGAATGAAAATTTGTTATCCATTCCATATTGTTTTTACCTCAATACAATAACAGATTTTGTATGTGAGAGAGAGAAAGATTTAGTACCAGTTGTTCTCCAGGCAGGACCGGCACCAGATCAACACTCTGCAGCTGAGCAGTGTGGGTCAGTACAGCCTCAGGAGCAGTGCTCAGGAGCTCATCACATACCGCCACCAACTGACGACTCTGAGAGAGTGAAAGAAAAACATGGACAAAAAGACACACACAGAGAGTCAGAAACAGACAGAAAGATAGATAGAGGCAGAGAGAGTAAGACGGAAAGAAAAACAGCGAACAAACAGCGAGACACCAAGAGAAACAGACAGACGAATGGAGAGAGACAAAGAGAGACAAATACAGGCAGAGAGAGTAAGAAAGAAAGAAAGACAAAGAACAGAAAGAGACAGAAGAAGACAGTGAAAAAACAGAAAGAAAGACAGAGGCACAGTGATAGAGAGACAGAGAAAGAAAGACAGAGAAAGAAACAGAAACAGACTGAAGTATGGTGAGAGGAATCTCAGCTCCCAGGTGATCATGCTGATTAAAGTAACAAAAATGATTTTAATAATAATAATGACAGTGCAGATGTTACACTCATCTGAGTCACAGCTGTAATCATAACACATTTCATATCTCTGTTATTAAAATGTGACTTATTAAATATTATGAATGATTATCTGCACAAAAATCTCAGATGATTCATCTTCATTCAGATCAGTTTAAAGTTTTGAACTGGTGTAAATGAATCAAACATGTGAATCATCAGGTGAGGAGATGATTCCGCTCCAGCGGTTTGTTTTTTGAGCAGCGCAGGACAGGAGAGAGAAGAGGAGCAGAGACTCACGACTGCTATGATGTCCTTCTCCTTATCCAACACCGTGTTGTTCTGTGAAAGGTGGACAGAAAAGCAGGTGTGAGTGGATACCCAACATGGACATGGACACACACACACACACACACACACACACATATCCCCACCTCTCTCTGTATTGGCTGTGAGAGATTCCAGGAAGTCATAGCTGCTTAAGTTCGCCTGAATTTAGAGAAGACAAGCAACGCCTCCGTAATCCTTACCCTAGTCAGCTAAATCTGGCTAATCATTAATGCCACAAACAAACACACACACACACACACACACACTCCCTGCTGCTTACTATTCGAGCTCACTCCTGACCCAATTCCCTGTCTCAGATTTACCTGCTATAGTGACTGTTACACAACATTATTATGTAAAGCTCTCTCTCTCTCTCTCTCTCAATGTAAGGCTTCATATAATGTATTATATAGACACTATACTCTGTGTGTGTGTGTGTGTGTGTGTGTGTGTGTGTGTGTGTGTGTGTG
>JAPFFA010000003.1:59020401-59030788 GCA_026153275.1 Sciades herzbergii | reverse complement strand
TTGTGTGAAAATCTGATGATGTTTTAGGTCATATTTATGCAGAAATATAGAAAATTCTAAAGGGTTCACAAACTTTTTCAAGCACCACTGTATAGCACAACCGTTGGCCTCCGCTCCTGAAAAGTAAAGCCGATGCGGAAGTGCTAAAATCTGCAGTTTCTCGAATGGCCACTTGAGGCAGGCTCTAAAAGCAAGAGAGTTTTCATTTTAAAACTAAAACGTGTTAATGCGAATGTAGCGTCAGTTCCACGGAGTCGAACATGCCTGATGTAATTCGGAGAGCTTGGTAATGAGCCACTGAGGTGAGCTTTGTGTGATGAGAGCAGACGAGACGCTCAGTCAGACGGAACATGGCGTTTATTTACAGAAAGCTGAAAACAGGAGGTTTTGGTCTTTTCTACAGATTAGATGAATCTGTAGCCAAGAAAATCTCAAGCTTATTATTCATGTTTTTTTTTTTTTTTCTTTACTTTGTATTCTCTTCTGTACTTCTACATTGCTTTATGTTCTGGGTGTTTAGCTCCTATCCAACAGGACACACACACACACACACACACACACACACACACACACACACACACACACACACACACACACACTCGGGCAGAGTGTAGCTCTGTTAATGATTTTAGTTTTGATTTTGATGTCAGAAATAAAGATGAACGTATTCTACTGAAAGGTGGTATTCGTTATTGGTTTGAAGGTAACAGGATTAATTGGTTTATCCCACGAAGCTTAAAGGTGAGAGAAGAAAAATATCCCTTTGTAGTTACGGTATATGTTAAAGGGTTCGTGTTGAAAGGACTTGAAAGCAGGATGGTGGCAAACACTGAAAAGGTCTGTTTGTGCCAGCGTGGGACTGTGTGTGTGTGTGTGTGTGTGTGTGTGGTACAAGTACTGCGTTATTTATTTTTTAAAAATTCTGCTTTTAGCAGCTTTACAGTTGTAGAAATTCATTTAGATTTCTTACTCCAGCTCTGGGAAGCAGTGCAGTAAATCAGACTTGCAGCCTATTGAAATGGTTTAGTACGCCGAAGACAGATCTCGCATCTCGAGTTCAGTTGTGTGTGTGTGTGTGTGTGTGTGTGTGTGTGTGTGTGTGTGGGGGGGGGGGGGATGACTGGATTTTTCCCAGTGGAAAAGTGAGGTAGTAAGTGCTTTTCCTGTCTGTGTAAATTTGATTTGTAAGCGCTCTAATGCAGGATAATGGCCTCTTAGTTCTGATTTTCACAGCAGTATGTGAGTTCCACACCCCACTGGCACTTTAAGGTGTGTGTGTGTGTGTGTGTGTGTGTGTGTTTGGGGGGTGGGATGTGCGACAGGCTTTGATATCGTTTTTCCAGCCTATCTCTTTTGAGGTCATCGTCTCTGAAGATCCAGTCTCGCTCATTAATTTTTCATCACTCAGCACTGCTTTGCGGCACAGCTGGCTGCCCGTGTTACTCGATGCCCACTAGCACTGGTGTCGGGGGGGCGGGCGGTCAGGAGGAGCTAGTTTGGGTTCAAAGCTTTGAATCAGACTCTACATGTTTAGACCCGCGCAGTTGGGCGTCTGTCACATGCAGCTAATTGTGCAGTGCATTGTGGGGGATCAGAGTCTTGGATATAAGACTCGTACAACGCTGCCTTGAGTCGGGTATTTACGCCTTACCGTTATGTAACGGGTTCTTCACCTTTCTGTGTGGAGTTTGCATGCTCTCTCCGTGTCTGTGTGGGCTTCTTAAAAAGAGACGCAGTTCAAAGACGTACAGATTGGGTAAAAAAAACCCCAGCCACTTGGGGGGGAGGGGGGGTCCACAAACCAGTGAAATAGATGGATAGATTGGGGAGGGTTGCACCAGGAAGGGCATCCGGTGTTAAAACCTGTACCAAATCAAATAAACGGATCATGAGGATGAGCCACTGTGGTGACCCCTAACGGGAGCAGCCGAAAGATGATCAGAGTGATAGACCTCCTCGGCCTCAAGATCACGTGATCTGAAATGGGTAAACACAAATCCAAAATGGTGGTCAGTATTAATAAAATCCTCCTTGCTGAAATGTACTGAATGCACTTTCGTTAAATTGGATAGCTTGAAATCTTTCCTTTTATCTCTTTTCCTTCTTGTAATCCAAATCGAAAAGAAATACAAATTTAACTAACTCAGCAAGACCAAGGTTTCAGTGCTACAACACACAACTACCAAACAACACGCATTCGTTCGTAAATTTAATAAAAGACTTCAGGAGGGAAGAAATTATTGCTCAGAAAAGAATGAAATGAGAGACTACTATCAATTGAATTGTTCTTGCAGCCATAAGCTGCGCAATATTTTTAAACAATATCAGCTGGCTTTTTTTTTGTGGTCTGTCAGATGTATTCCATTCAGCGAGCATGATACTGAACGAGTCGAAGACGAGTAGCTGAATGGAATACATCTGATAGACCACGAATAAAAGCTACTATTATTATTATTATTATTATTATTATTATTATTATTCATACACACTCTCTTCATATCAGCATTCTCAAAGGCCAGCGCGAGCTTACCCGCAACTCGGTGCTGTTAGCGTGGCAGTCCAGTTACCGTCTAGCTGGTGTAGTGCTCTCACAGGCCAATGCTAGCGCGGTCAGGCTGAATAAAATTATTATTATTATTATTTTCCCTGTGTAATTTACTCAGTTACTTTTAAAAACAACAGCTACACACAACGGCGCGACCTGGCAGCCAAAATTCTCTCTAAATCTTCCGCTTTTAATGACACAAACCTGGCGGCCATGTTTGTTTACACACAGTCGCTCACTAACATTGAAGTTTTACATCTTCATGTCTCTTTTCGATGTCCGTTGGTATGTTCTTCTCTTGTAAATATGCATGTAGAATATCTAATAGAGTTTTGGGAGCCTTTCGGGTGTTCAGCGCATCTTTAGTTTGTTCATTTATTTAGTGCTTAAACCTAGCAGTGGATTCGCCTCATCTTCTCTTTCCTGACCGACAAAAAGGAATGATTCTGCATGTGCGCAGCAGAAAAGTTTTGTCACTGGATCTTCGCATGAGCTCTGATGTGTGATGTCACACTCATTCTCCATTGGGGAGAGTGGCGTAATAATAAGCGATATGATGGCAATATTGCATGCTATCAATAAACCCACTAGAAGGGAATAGAACACGTTTTTATTCCATGGAAAAAGTAGCCTGTATGTATAATAATGAACCGTATTGAATTCTATCTCAGACTTTGTAGTTCATGAATACAGATAATCCATACAAACACACGAGGCATGGAGGCGTTTGTTTACCCGTCCCAAGCCATGTGACCACAGCACTCCGGTGGAGCCGAGGAGGTGTACAGATGTGACATCGTGTAGACTTTCAGCAAAAGAGTACAGCACTTCAGGACGTGCGGTTATAGGACCGTGAGCAGCGATAGAGCTGTGTGAAGTGGCTCAACGTGAACGAGACTCGCTGCTGATTTTATTTTTGAAAACTTTTTTTTTTAACCTTCTTGCACTGCAGCTGTTTTGAGACGTTAGGGCTGGGTGATGTATTGATATCGCAATAAATTATGTCATGATGCACTTATCTAGGGTATCATTGGTAATTGTGATATTGCCTTATAATTGTTCTTTATCATTACTCTAGTGTAAGAAGTTTTTACGTGCACAATTTTAATGCCGCAGTCCTATTTTACCAGCAGTTTATTACCCAAAAGTATGTGGACACCTAACCATCAGTCATATGTGGTTTGCTACCAAACTGGAAGTACACAATTGTATAGAATGTCTTTATATTCTGTAGCAGGGTTGTTCTTCAGTAATGGAATTGCACGCTCAGCAAAATACGTGTTTTTTATTTTTTGGTTGCAGTCCTCAAGATAATGGTATTAAATAAAAAAAATAAATAAATCACACTGTATGGGGTATGTTTTGAGGCTAAAAGAGCATAGAAAAATTGGTGATGTTTAACTCTGAATGCAAAATCCTTTATGAGGAAAGAAAACTGAACTTTCGTTTCTTAAAATTCAAACCAAGATTTCTCTGAAGCAACATTGCTATAATTGGAGTGATGGTTTGTAAATATAGTTTTCAGTACATTTTGCCTTGGATTCCGGACATCAGCAACATCACTGTGCTCACAAGTTAAAGCAATCTTAATAATTTAATAATTCTGGCCTCTCTGCTGAAGAACTGCCCAGCATTACAGTTTCCCTTCACTGGAACTAAGAGGCCCAAACCTGTTCCAGCAGGACCATTTCCCTGTGCACAAACGTTTGCCAAGGTTGGAGTGGAAGAACTCGAGCGTCCTGCACTCAACCCCACTGAACGCCCTTGGGAAGAACTTTTTGAATTTAATTTACTTAGCTTTGCCTTAGCATGATTATAGATGTACATACATTATAGATGGGAAACTACGACAGCTTGCGCTAATTACAGTAGCCCCTTTGTACCTAACCTGCAGGTCTTTGAACTGTGGGGCAGAAACCGGAGCACCCGGAGGAAACCCATACAGACACGGGGAGAACTCCACACAGAAAGGCCCCTGTTAGCTATGAAGTTTGAACCTGGAACCTTCTTGCTGTGAGGTGACAGCGCTAACCACTGCAGCACCAATTGCCACCCTTGGAACACTGACTGACTGACTGCTCCTTCTCGCCCAACGTCAGTGCCTGATCTCGCTAATGTAGCCGAATGAACACGCATCCCCACAGCCGCACTCCCAAATCTAGCGTAAACCTTCCCAGAAGAGTGGAGCTTATTAGAACAAGAAAGGAGGAAGAAATATGGAATGAGACGTCCATTTTATACACACACACAGGTGTAATGGTCAGGGGTGCACATACTTATGCCCATATAATATACATCATTATACGTAACCTGCATCACGGAAATGTCCCCAAGTATCATTCATTATTTTTGGGATATGACCCACCACAATGGAGCGTTTTATCTGTTTATCATGACGGTGCGGACACTGAAGACTCTATGTGAAATAAACCTCTCACAGGAAATGGAAGCAGTCCATCAGCATTGTGTTGCATTCATGGACTGGGTAAAATAAGCAGTAGGGCTCTGTACGTTAAAGAAAACACTCAAATTGCAGTGTCGGTGCGCAGCCGACTGCAGCGTCTCCGCTCGATGAGATCATTGTGTAATTTCAGAAAGGAGGAAAATGCACCTGCTTTAGTCTTCGGCTTTATAGAGCTCAGATTGCTGGAATCGACATTAGTTGCCTGCGGCGCTGAGTCCTGCAATTATCATACTGTTATTGTAAAAGTGTGTGAGAGGGAGAGAGAGCGAGAGCGCTAGCATTTGATATCTAGTCTGGTTGCCGTAGTCCTTTTCATAGCGAAAGTCTCTTATTATTCATCATCTCATTTGGACAGAGAGCACTTACACACACACACACCATCACAGCACACACACACACACACACACACACACACACACACACACACACCATCACAGCACACTGGCTGAGTTGAGGATGAACTGAACACGCACTTGCTCAGTGACTCAGAAGGGTCGAGGGTTACCAAGCTAATGGGGTGAAATGTTCAACTAGCCAGAGGCTCCTGTTTTTATTTTGTGTTTCCAGAATGTTCTGCAGTGAGAACAGCGTAGTACAGTATAGTCTTCCAAGTTTAGCATTAGTGAGTGAGTTCCTATCACGTAATATATAGATATTTAGTCGCTGCCTAAAAGTGGAGCTCCTGATAAGTGTGTAGAGAAAGTATTTGCAAGGGCACAAAAATCACCTTGAATATAATACATTTATTCTGGTGGGACTCTGCTGGGTGCCTGGGGGACAGCAGTGAACCAGCGCTTTCACTTTACAGCGGTATGATTACAAAAGCCTGTTTCCGGTTGAGAGTACTCGGTGTGTGTTTTGGTTGCCTCTTCTCACCTGAGATTTTTATTTTTCTTTTTTTTACCCTTTTGTTTTTCCTTTTTGTGCTTGTATGGTTTGATGTTTGTTCTTTGAGTGTTTTGTCCGGTAGCTCCAGACCCAGTTTTGGGTGTCGGTTTCCTTCAGGCCTTGGTCCACCGTGGGTGATGTCTGTGCTCCTTGCTATGGACTGCAGTGAGCTCGTTGCTCTCTTTAACCTCTGGGTTGTCCGGCGCTCTGTGCGGCGGTGCTTCTGTACTTGGCGCGGCATTTCGAGCGATGTTGCCTGGTGGCGTAGTGGCAGCTGTGCAGGTGGTTTGGGACATGCCCTTGTGTGCCTTTTGGTGGGATTGTGGGCAGCTACGTCACTGGAATTACATCCTGACCCTCTTTTGGTGGATTTTTTTTTTTTTTGTGTGTGGGGGGTGTTGGTTATGGAGCGACCTTGGGTGCGAGAAAGGCACTATGTAAGTTTAACATTATTATTATTTTGACTATATAGTTATGATGGAATATTATCGCACATAAGAATCAATCGATATTGATCTGTGGCAGTTTTAGATTATCTAACACTAAGGAAACATTCTCATAATTGCTATTCAACTATACAGTAATTGTTTACACGAGCGTGCAGAGTAAGAAATCCTTTGGGTTAAAAAAAAAAAAGAAAAGCATATAATGCAAAGAGAGGTTGCCTGCTATGGGGGGAGAGAAAACCTACGGGAAACCATCGCCCTCAACGGAACGGTGTTTGAGCTTCGAGGGTTCGAGCTGCAATCTTAAACTTGATGTTAAACAGTTGTCTGGTTACAACAAGCTAGTGGACTAATAAAACTGTTTTAACTAGTTTTATATGCAACTGTCGTGAATATTTTCCGTAAATTATGTTGGTAAATAATCCCACATTATTATTATTTTTTAAACAAATTAAAGATAAGTGCTGGATAAAAACCCAGCTATCTTATGGAAATAGAGCTGCAGATTTCATTGTTCAGTGATCAAGTGTTTGAGGTCCGTTGCCTTGCGCTTATGATCGGGTTCCCTGTGGTGGTGCTGGATGTTGTTCGTATGCACGGTCGTCACACGGTCGCAAAAGCCATCAAAAATCAGGTCGATGCTTTACCACATTCTCTTATGTGTGGAGCTTCACGCTGGTATTGTGTGACCTTAAATAGAAGAATCTGTTCGTTTACAGATTAGATAAGGGTTTTTTTCTTCGTGAAAATAGAATTAAATGCACAGAACATTAACATGAACAAGTACAAAATAGTTTTTACACCCCGATTCCAGAAAAGTTGAGACGCTGTGAAAAACTGAAGTAAAACCAGAATGCAGTGATTTGCAAATCCGTTATTCAGTTGAATGCAATATAAAGACGAGATGTCGATGTTGAACGTTCAAACTGAAACTTTTTTTTTTTGTAAGTATACGTATATACTTGCTCTGAACTTGATGCTGCAACACGTTCTCACCAGTTAAAGTTTAATTGTGAACTTTATTGTTCCAGCGCTGCAGGATTCTCACCGCAGACCCGATGAACGTAAACGATTCCTTCTTGGATTCGCCGAAACACTGACAGCTTTCTGAAGGACTCGTATTCACCCAGAAGGCAATTTTTTTCCCCACTTGACTTACTGTTTCTTTTGTAAGAGCTGTTTAATATGAGCATATTAGTTTCAGTAATATCGTAACAGCCTTGTGCTGTTATTAAATTTCCATCTTGCAATAATTGATAAAACCTTTATTACAGGATATGAAATTCTCATGAGTTTAAAATGATTGCTCTTCCCATGCCTAAAACAGAGATAATTTGCAAACTGAAATTAAAACAGTGGCAAAAAAAAAAGCAGTCACAAAAACTGGAGGTGTGTCCAGAACAGCGTCCTGTCCAATGCTGTACCGGCAACAAAATGCATTCTGGGTATTGTTTCATCAGTAGTTTCATTATTTGTACACACTGGCTACTTTATAACTTTTGGATATCCTTCACTGTTTTTGATACGTGACCACAAAATGGCAAAACCAAACCCAGGTAATGCCCTACAGTACCCTGCACCCCCCAGCCACCTTTACTTTTGCCCATTTTGTAGTGTTACAACCTACAATTGAATGATTTTAATCAGACTTTCTACCATTTTGGTTTACACTATGTGTAATATTTAACGGTTATTGTGACTGGTTAATGAAGCATAGCAATGTGTTGAGTGCATAAGTATTTACCCCTTGGATCAGAACTTGGTAATTTGCATCTGCAAGACTTACCGGTATGGGGAAATGCCTCGATCAGCTTTACACGTCTGGGTTCTGATATTTCTGCCTGCTCTCCTTGGCAAAATTGCTCAAGCTTTGTCAGATTGCATAGAGGCTGCTGATAAACAGTTTTTCTTGGTAAAAGTCTTGACACAGGGTTGTGGTCTGGGCCTTGACTGGGT
The DNA here is from genome assembly GCA_026153275.1 of Sciades herzbergii. Classification (NCBI taxonomy): domain Eukaryota; kingdom Metazoa; phylum Chordata; class Actinopteri; order Siluriformes; family Ariidae; genus Sciades; species Sciades herzbergii. Next base: position 59,022,489 of record JAPFFA010000003.1, on the reverse strand, counting down.
CATATTTTTAACCAACTGTTCTTGAACCGGTTCTGTTCAGGATTCCTTGAACCTTGGTGCCAGCTAGCGACCCAGCCCATGCTTTCACCAGTTTTGTGCAGAACCGTTGTACTCAAGGATGCACCATGAACGAATGGTGTTACACAGTTCACAGTGGAAATGAAACAGTAGTAGCAAGATGGCGGACCGCATTGACTGATTACCTGTGAGATTTTATTCTGTTATTGCAGGTATTTTGTTTTCAATTAATTTTTTCTGAAGATGTATCCTTTTCTGTTGCGTTCTCCATTGCTGTGCTCAGCTTCCTCTCCAAACTAATGACACGCCTACTGATGTCATGGTTCCAGCTGGGAACCAACTTTTCAGGTTGCAAACCAATTTATTTTTGGTCAAAATGCTCTAAAGGGTTCAAAATTTGGTGCATGAACCAGAACAGAACCCATTCCCTGTTGGTCGAAATGGGGTAATAGAGGTTCTTGGTTTTGAGCCATTCCAGTGCAGCGTTGGAAGTATGCTTTGTGTTGGTCTTGGTCTCAAGCCTATTTCAGACTGGAGCAGGTTTTCTTTGACAATTGTCATGTATTTGACTCGATCCATCTCACCCTCAACCCTGACCAAATTCTCTGAGTGCCTGCCGATGTCCCACTGTACAAAATATGGAAAGGTTCAAGGGGTATAAATACTTATGGAAGCCTCTGTATGTGGTAGATGGATTATGGTAATGGACGTCGTGTCAGCGCAGTGGTGATTATAGTACATTTGTAATTACTGAGTAAGGTCATATTTTAAACTTTTTTCCAGTCGCAGGAATCTTTCAGAAAGCTGATTTTCATTTCGTTTATTGTTAATGGTGCACTGAGGTTTTTCACTGGCTCGGTCTCTCGGAGTTTAGCGGCTACCATTATGCTGTCCTGTTGTCATGGTGTTAAATAACCCGCATGGCAACAACATGAGCTTCTCTTTCAGAATTTTAATGCATTGAAGGATGAAAGGGCTGCAGTGAAATATCCTGCTGGCTATGAAAGATGAAGAAATCTTTCCCCCTCAGTACACGTAATAGCTCTGAAGGTAGAAATAAATTCATTTCTTTTAGTTTTTAGAGGAACACTTTGGAAAGGGATGACATGCTCTTGTGCGCATGTGGTGGGTCCCCGCCCCCCACCAGTTCATTTGGATTTTCCCCTGATTTTCTCCCTAATTTAGTCTTTGCCCGTTCCCGACTCACCACTTCGCTCATCCGTATCCTGCAACAGCTACCAGTTTGTGACGCTGAAGGCTAACATGCTTCATCCGAGAAACTTGAAGCCGAACTTCTGCATCGCAGGATAGTGTAACAGTCTGGCCTCTGATTGATGGGGGAGAGTGAGTGGAACGCCCCTTTCCAGAGCACGGGCAGTTTGGTGCTCTTGGATGTCCAGCCATGTGGCATCATTGGGATTCGAACTCATGATCCATAGACCATAGGGTGAGCTCTTTCCCATCGCCCCATTCAAGAGCGGTAAATAACATTTAGCACATCAGTGTCTGTCTGCAGGGAGGACAAATCACTTATTTATTAGCTAGCTCACCAGTCAAGTAAAAGCTCCAGAGTGCTGCCCGAAAACCTCGGCTGAAAACCTAGCGTAACATACGGTTAAGTGCATTAAAACAGATCAAAAAATGAGGGAGGATAAGAAAATGGCTTTTTTATTTTTTTTTGGAAAGTTAATGAGTAGGGTTTTTCATACTTGTTGAACCTACTGTACGTGTCCACCAGGCTATAAACGGAGACTATAAATATTTTCTTTATTCCCTCCCACCAACACTTCAGGGTTATAAACATCTCATCTCCTCCTTTTCATCCTCCTTTTAGTTCTAGTTATCTTCTATTTAGCTTCTATTTCTAGTTATATTCTAATTTTCTTCTAGTTCTTCTGCTTCTAGTTCTTGTTTATCTTCTAGTTGCCACCATCTCCTCCTCCTCCTCCTCCTCCTCCTCCTCCTCATGATGGGCAACACAAACTGTCGGACACTCATCTCATCTCATTATCTGTAGCCGCTTTATCCTGTTCTACAGGGTCGCAGGCGAGCTGGAGCCTATCCCAGCTG
>JAPFFA010000003.1:58204076-58214173 GCA_026153275.1 Sciades herzbergii | reverse complement strand
GAGGTCAGCATCTCGATCCCAGGACCAACATGTAACTCAGAGCGACAGATTTGGAGGGGAGGGGAGGGGAGGGGGGAGAGAGGGGAGAGAGGGGAGAGAGGGGAGTGTGTGCCTTCCGAAGACAGCGCGGAGCGCAGATCCAGGGAGAAGACAGTTTTGTTCCTTACAGCTCATCACCTGAAGATCCTCGGTGTCCTGTCGGTTGTCTGATGATCCGGAAGGAATCTTGTTTATAGTTTGTCGACGTTGAGAAAGGAAAAAGGGATCCGGTTGCCTTTTCTCTTTGAAACACTGGGTGGGCTACAGTAACTAACCGGTTTAGTTATTATTACAACTCCACGAAGGTCAAATACATTGAACTTTGGCTAAAGTCTGGTATCAATAGCTCGTTCTTTGTTCTCTGTCCTTCTGTAGCACCAATGCATCGGCTTCTCTCTTTCATGTGTGGAATCCACCCCCAGAAAGGCAAAATTTTGGTTCTGCTGCTGGTTTAAAGCAGTCGTGACAGCACTGTATTTGGTATCCGGTATCCTCTGTATCCGATACCATTAAAAGGAGTCAGAAGAATGGGCAGAGATAGAACATGGCGTCGAGTACAGAGATTGGTGTGTTCAAACTGTACTATGAAAGGGTTACTATGGTTACAGGCATGGCAATCCATCCCTACACCACTGATATTTTTTTTTTTTAATTACCCAAATTAGATGAAATAAAACTTGTCACATTAGTTACAGCAGAGCCGGAGTACTGAACGCCCACTTACACATTCATGAAAGACTATTCACATGGTAAATGGCATGATAATCACTTTCCCTCTTTTGGTTTTGATTAGTTTCTCTTTTGTGGTGGGAACACCCACCGTAAACAGGATAAAAACGGTCAGCCAAAGTTTAGACTATTTAGAGGTAAAACTTGTTGCAAGATGGCATGTGGATTTTATGCACTTTGAATGATTCGATTCACTCGTGAGAACTGCGACACTGATGAGTGATACTTTTTTTTTTAAACTTCAACTCGATCCAGCTGAAGATCAACTCGATTAAGTATAAATGTTTCTTCTATTTATTATGAACAATGAACATATTGGCTGATATGCGTGCACTGTTGTGCATACACAGAAAAAGTGACTGAGCAATTTTTCCCTAGAGTTAAAATTATTTCTCAAAAATATAGTGTTAGTGTGAGTATGCAGGCAGGTACGGATGTATTTGCGGCGGAAGACAGCTTTAGAATAGTAAACCAAGCCAAAACGAGAGACAGGAATCATAGTCAAAGAACAAGCTAGGGTCGGGCGATCGGTGAACAGAGTAACGTGGGCAAAACAAAAATCGAGGAAATGAGAAAACACTAGCAAAGGTCAAACAGGCAGAAAGGCAGTCAGAGAATAACAAGGCTTGGTATGTATGTTAAAACCAGAACAATACTTCGCAATGTGTGCTTGGGATTTAAATACTGAGACAGGTGATGAGGAAATGAATGTCAGCTGAGAGTCAGAAGGTGGGAGATAGAGGGCGCTATGTGTGCTGGGAGTTGTAGTCTGAGCTGTCCATGGTTGTAGTCTGCTTGTCTTCAGCGGGTTTACTGACAGTCAAAATTATGTTAACACTAATGGATTATTTTTCTCCTGAATGTGTGGTGCACTGTGACCATAAAATGGGTGTTCAAGCTTTAAATGGTACTGTTGCTTGAACAGGTTGAGACCATCCTGTAAATCATCTTGCACATATGATGCATGCTTTGTGAATAAATGGTTTCTGCCATTTAAGTGTTAACAATTTTGATCAACCCTGTACTTGGGAGAGAAGACGACAAACTCCACGCAGCCTCCCCTGCGAGTAGTGAGAAATGGTGCAAGACCAACTCATGAAACTAATGTCACCGAAGAATCATCGAGCTGGCAGACCAAGGTACAAGCCAAGGTCAAGACCAAGGCAGAGAACATCCTCCTTAGGATGGGCGGATACCCCTACCGTCGAAAACCAAGGCCTGTCAGTGCTCCAACTCAACGTCGAGGGCCTTACCATCACCAAACTCAAAGTCATCAGACATCTTGCTGATTCCAATAAAGTGGCAGTTGTTCTCCTGCAAGAGACACACTGGGTTTCTGATGACAACCTCAACCTGCCTGGGTTCCTCCTCGCTGGGTCCATCCACAGCAAGACGCATGGAATGGCAACCTTTGTCCAGGAAGGATTAAGTTGGTCAGCCACCAGCCACTCTCCACCTGGCTGCAACATTGAGTGGCTAGTCACCAAAATCCAAGAAACATCTGTTGTGAATGTATACAAGCCCCCACCAACAGCGCTGACTGTATCATCACTTCCACCTGTGCCTGCTCCTGCCATCTATGCAGGTGACTTCAACTGCCAACATACAGATTGGGGTTACAACCACATATCACATGATGGTGAAGCGCTGAGTGAGTGGGCTTCTAACATTGAAGCACTGCTGCTCTTCTACCCAAAAGAGCCCCCAAGCTTCTTTTCTGCACGCTGGAACTCTTACACCAACCCAGACCTGGCCTTCACCCTATGCTGCAGTAACGACCTGAAACCGGAGAGACGTGTCTAGGACAGGTTCCCTTGTTCACACCACCGGCCATCCATCAAAGTACCATCACTGGTACAGCCGGTAGCTGGCAAACCGGTCAGGAAATGGAATTTCAGGAAGGTGAACTGGCAGTTGTTTATGGCAGAAACGGAAAGAAGAACTGCTGGTCTGCTGGACCCAGAAGCAGCTGATGTGGACACTGCATACGCTGCTTACTGTAAAGTCCTCCTAAGGACAGCAAAGCACAACATCCCACATGGCTACAATAAGAACTACATCCCAGGCTGGGATGAGGAGTGCAGCTGCCTGCTGCACCAAACACCAGCAGGTGAGCTCCAGGGAAGAAATGGACACAACAGCAACAACCTTACTGCAGAAGCTGGACGACACCTGAAGGACTAGGTGGACTGAAGTAGTGGAATCTATCGACTTCACCCACTCTAGCCAGAAGGTGTGGCAGACCATCAACCTGCTCTCAGGGAGAAAAACACCACCCTGCAGGTGTCAAGTGACAGCAGATGCCATTGCTTCCCAGCTCCTGAAAAATGGCCACTTGCCAGATGCAAACAAAAACTTCACATGACTGATCTCATGTGAGGTATTGTTTTTCTCCAGGGCAGCCAGCATCGATGCCAACCTCTCAGGAGACTTCACAGTAGCCAAACTAAGTGCAGAAATTAAACTGAAGCCAGGCAAGTCACCAGGTCAAGACAATATTTACTCAGAGTTTGTCATAAACCAAAGTGAAAGAACATCTTGCTGGCTATGCTCGTTCTTCTCAGCATGCTTCCGGAGGTCCAAGCTTCCAAAGACCTGGTGCCATGCTTCTGTCATAGCCTTGCTAAAGCCGAACAAACCCGCTGAATATCCGAAGTCCTACAGGCCCATGTCTCTGCTCTGTGTCCCATATAAGATCCTGGAGAGGCTGATTCACAGCCGCATTGAGCCAGTGGTGGACCCACAACTCCCACCGGAACAAGCCAGCTTCCGCCGAGGCAGGTCAACAGTGGATCAGGTAATCCTACTCACTCAGGACATCGAAGACAGCTTTCAGGATAATGAGAAAGCTGGAGTAGTATTCCTGGACCTGACAGCCGCCTATGACACCGTGTGGCACCGTGGACTACATTTGAAACTGTTGAGGACAATCCCGGACCGGCACATGGTGAGGTTCATCATGGAGATGCTATCGAAGCGTAGCTTTATCCTACAGACCAGCGATGGCCAGACCAGCAGGCTCCGAAGGCTGAAGAACGGTGTCCTGCAAGGCTCCGTCCTCTCACCAATGTTGTTCAACATCTACATTCACGACCTGCCGGATATAATATTTACCATGTATGGCTATGTGGACGATTTGGCCATCATGCTTCGACACCCAACATGGAAGGCGATGGAAGATGGTCTCATCCGAGACATGGGCATCCTGGCAGACTACCTTCAGAAGTGGCACCTTCAGCTCAGCGTGGGCAAGACAGTGTCTGCAGCATATCATCTCAACAATCGGGAAGCAAGAAGGGAACTGGACATGTATGTTAGCAACCACCACCTGGAGTTCCAGCAAGCCCCCAAGTACCTTGGTGTATGCTTGGATCAGACACTGTCCTATAAGCAACACCTGGATGAAGTGAAGGCCAAGGTAACAGCAAGGGTCTTGCTCATCCGCCGTCTGGCGGGTTCGACTTGGGGAGCTTCCCCCCAGACCCTTCGCATATCCACGCAAGCCCTTGTTCTACCCATAGCTGAATACTGTGCCCCTGCCTGGAGCAGAAGTCCACATGTAAACAAGGTAGATACTGCCATCAACAGCGCCCTCCGGATAGTAACTGGTTGTCTGAAGCCCACCCGTGTCCCACCTGCCAGTCCTTGCTGGAATCGCTCCAGCCAGTCTCTGACAGGATGCAGCTACCCTCACCCTGGCAAGAAAAGCCTGGAAGTACGACTGGCACATCCTGCACAAAGCCACAATAACACCGGCTCCACCAGGCAGGCTCAAGTCTCGCCATCCCTACAACAAGGCAGCACAAGAGATGCTACAGTCTATCCCTGAGGACTTGTCCAGAGACGCCTGGCTGGCAGCATCCTGGAAACAGACGTGGGAGATGGCTGGGCCCTCCCACATCCAATGATACATCAGGGACCCAGGAGGTGGTGTAAAAGGAGAAGACCTGCCATGCCACCTATGGACCTCGCTGAACTGTCTATGCACTGGGGTCGGCCGCTTCAAGTCATCTTTGAAGAAGTGGGGCCTTTCGGACAGTGCGGCATGCGAGTGTGGCGAACCTGAACAGACTGCCGAGCACATAATCAATGGCTGCCCCCTATACAGCCCACCCTCAGAAGCTGGCCGCTTTGACTTAGGACCAGAGATGAGGGTGTGGCTGCACGACACTGAGTTGGCCATCTGATGATATACGAAAGAGAGAGAAGGTTATTTTTGAAAGATTGCGACATAGGCTATAACCTTATTGGTGTTATCCCTGTCTCATAGAGATTTGTAGTTTTTCTGGAAGTCAAACGTTATCGAACCTCATTCCTGTCTCAGGCTAGCATGCAAATAAATCAATTCATCTCACGTCAAAACATTTGGTCAGTTTTTTTTTTTTCAATCTCATGCCAAATAAGCCTTGAAAGCTTGCAACCTTGTAAACCTATCTCAGCTAGCTTGGAATACATTACACTATCCAATGTATAGAATGTGTAATATATGCCTTTGTCATGTTGATTGCACAGAGTCCACATTCAGATGCTTAGCAAACAATGTATTTGACCTGAAAATCTAAACAAGGTAGTTTAGCAAAACTAAAACTTTCCGCTGTTCTTTTTGTTATGTTAGTGGCCATCTCCAATGTCACGATAAATAAAACTATGTGGTCATATTTGTGTAAAATCCTGTAATTTTACTCTACCTTGTCAGTCATCATGATTCTTTGGCTTCTGCCATTTTTTTATCCTTCAGCTTGTAAACAAACACACAAGTACAGCTGTCCATGAGGAGAGCTCAAAGTGTGGCTTGTATTTACCACAACTCTAGGGGGAGCCCAAGAGCAAAAAAAAAAAAAACAATTCTTGCGTAATGGGGTTTTATCTACTTGGGAGGATTCAACACTGGTTAGCTGTCTTATTATTGACCCAATGCCTTACTGACCACCTTTTCTGCTACCATACTTGCAACTTTTCTAGCACTGGCTCTCCATAAACATAACGTCTGGCCTTTATGGGTTCTGATTGGTAACATACAGAATCTTGTGATCACAGAGACACATACAGCAAGCAACAAGCAGTAACCAAACATTGCTCTGTAGTAAACCAGCAATTTGTCAGTAAAAGTTAAAAACAAGTATCCAACAATGTATTTTTTGTGGTAGATTTTTTATTATGTTGTTGCATGTAAAATCATAGAAACTGACAAAAAATAAACATAAACAAAGGTTAAAGTAACAACCATCGTAAACAAGATGGAAGAAATAAAATAAAGTGTACAGGGTGGGTTACAAAGGGCAGATATTTCAGTAGTCACTTGTTAGGCCCTTCGGAATCAATGCAATCCTTGTCCATGTCCTTACTGTGGCTGGTTTGACCTTAATATAGCAGTGGTTCGCTCTAATGACACCGTCATAAAATAAAAGCCATTGTCTAAGCATACTTATATCTGAATTATACCATTCGTGTAAAATAGTCTTCTCTGCAGACATTAAGGCAGTTAAAACTACCCACTTCTGAGTCTGTGTAAAAGTAAAAGTGCTGTCATCACTTCATAAAAATAGACAGGGATTTTTCCCCGAAGGGTGTCCTGGCAATACTGACAATACACATTCCCAGAATTAGCTGATTTTACTGCTATCCCAGAACATGCAAGTAAGTTCCAGTAACATTAGCATTACCAATGGAACAATACCCATTTTGCTTCAGAAATATGGTGTAGAATATGCCCTATGTACACATTTAAAATTAATTAGCTCACAAGTTTTTTTTTTTCTTTTGTTGTTTTTTTGAGATTTTCTTTAACTGAGGCCAAATAGTATTCCAGTTAGGATTAATTCCAAGCCTATCCTCTTTCCCATGTAGAAGTTATGGTAACGGGTTATGGTTAGCCACCAAAATACTGTATATGTATTACAGTATGGCCCGAAGGCATGGCTTTCTTTTATGACTACTCTCTAAGGGCAGCATTTTGCTGTCTATAAGGAATCTCTGTCACAACTCATAACAGTTACTGCCCTTAAATCTTAACTAGCTAACATTTAACAGTTATTCCACGAAATCAAGTCGTACATGAGCTATGCGCCTCGTTGGCTATAATCCATGTATGATGAGATTGAGTGGAATAACCATTTTATTCTATCCACATTCACTGGATTTTGAGAAACAGAGCATTTTTATTTTTTGCAAATGTGATCAATAAAAACTTTATACGAAACATCTGACAAAATCATTTCCACTTAGAACGTAAACAAACCGGCGAAATGACAATAGCAATTTGTGAAAAATGTGATAATACTTCTTGAAAAAAAAACCCAGATATGTTCTTACCATCAAATACTTTTATTCCATATTTTGTTGCTTTTTTGTATTATTTGGGGTTTTGTTTTCGAGTCGAGTTTTTATTTCATCTTTGGTTGGTTCAGCAACATGCTCCGCCATTTTGTTTTTCTCTACTCACGGTATATGGGCTGATAGCCGAGTAGTAGAGTAGCCAATCAGAGTGCATGACTGGTCATATCCAGTGAATGTGGATAGAATGATTAACATTATAACTGAAAGGCCTAAGCAGCTACACACAGGTCCAACAGAATTGGCTAAATTCAGCAGATTCGACTCACCACACCCAGGATAGATAAAGTGCTGTCCTCTAGGGTGATGTTTTGATGAGATGCTGGGGCTAAGTTTGCTGGCCGTCTGGTACCTAAAGGTTGAACCTGAACAGGTGTGATGTCCATCAACACTGGGGTGTGCGGTTTCTGACTGTCCGCTGTATGGCTGTGGGAACATACTGCCTTTGACATGGAGTGAAGAAATTTTTCTGCTTGTTTCATTGAGAGAACTTTTGTGTGCTTGCCAGTGTAGACAACCATCAGGGTCACTGGATGTGATGTGAAGATATGAAGATGTGAAGCTGCAGGTCTGGTGCTTCTAACATTTCCTGAACTGACATATATTTTCTTTTGATGATTTTCGATGTCTCTTTGCTAGAATCCATGAAGAAAAACAAAGTGAAGTGTGTTGGTCGTGCCAGGCCCTGGCTCCACTTCAGTGAAGTTAAAAAGAAAAAAAAAAAAACAGCATTCTTAGACTGGAGCCATTTTTGCTCTCTTGATTGGGATTTCATGACCAGCTAAGGTATGGGTTCATGAGGGCAAATGTAGCTGGAGAAAAGACACCACATCTGAGCCCTCAACTGACTGCTTCAGGTAGGCCAACTGATCTCGTGTTATTTCGGCGAATTCTGTCTTCCATTTTGGTAAGTTTAGCACACAGCTTCTCAACTTCTCATCCTTACTCCTGGAGTATAACATGCTCAGAGTGGCCATTGTGTTGAATAATGTCAACCCAGGACTGTAGGTGGCTTTATTTTGTCTCTGGAGCTTGTCACTGGGAAAACTACAGGCTGTCTTTATCCTCCCGAAACCCGACCTTAAGGTGTTCCAGTTCAGGCGGTAAGATATTAGCCAAGGCATCCATAACGGCAGCTGAAATAAGAGAGTTCAGCCTGCTTTCCTGCTCAAAATGTGCTTATTTAATTCCATTTATAGTGCGATTCTGATGCCTTTGAATTTCTTTGTAACTGGAGAGAAGCTAGTCATTGGTTTACATGATGGTTTGGTTGGAGAAGCCATGTCAATGTAAATCTTAACTTGGTGAAAGAAAGTTGAGTAAAACAAACTTAAAACAAGGTTGCTGGCGGAGTGTAAGATTTAGTGTTCTGCCATCAACACATCACTGGAAACTCCTCATTCAGCAATGTATTGAGCATAAAGATAATATAATGATATCTGTAAACATGCTGAAATAAAGTGCATAATCTTACCTGGCTTTCTGCTGCTGGTGTTGTTCTTTTCTCTGTTTATCTGCTTCCCCCACAGTGTGGGGGCTGTGATCTCTGTGAACCCCGAAAAACCAGGAGAACTCTTTAACATTCTGTACTGGCTCGGAATGAGCAGCACACATGGTGAAGACATAAAAAAAAGGGAAAAAAAATCCAAGATAAAATCTAGAGTTTTGTCATCCTTATTGCTTAGATGGACTTACCTTCACCTGGGATGATGTAGGTCTCCATTGTGGGTGTGGGTTTGGAGCCATCATCTGGGTTGAGAGTGAGAAAGAACCGGAAAGAGACTACCATTATTGAGGTTAATACAATCTACTCTCCAGAACTGTTGAATGGTTGGGATTTGCACATGGCCCGGCCAAGAGCACAGGAAACAGAAAGAATTAAAAGCAAGAAGTGCACAAAGAATAGAGGAAATAGAAAGAACAGAGTATCAGCAAGACCTAAAAACCAATGGGGACTACATCAGAGCTCTTGTGCTGGCTATTTCTCAATTTAAATACTGTACATGCTAAGAAGTATCATGGCTGTAGTGTCCTACAGTACTTACCCAGATATGTGGCATTGCATTCGGCCCTCTGCATTTTGGGCCCCATCGAGCACATGCAAGGGAGTCATGCTAATGCTATAATCAGCTGGTATAGGAGGCTGGGTCACACACAAGGTCATGATTTAAACTGCAATTAGGTAATGTAGCTGCCAGTCAAAAGAGAACCCCATTCAAGAACCTCACTAAATGGAAAACACCATCTCAGTTGAAGCTAAAATGTAATATTTTCACTTTCACTAAGTTATTCTCAAAAAAAAAAAAAAAACAACAGCAGCAGCAGCAGCAATGGTCAGATTTGAATCGATAGCGCATTGTATATTACATTGCTATGACTAGAATATTAACATGTACTATTCTGCCATTCTAAATATAATATGGCCTACTGAGTGTTACATTATACATTTATAAATACGGTTGTTCAGCCCTACATGTACAAACTTACTCAATTATTCCCAACAGACTACGTTTGCAAGATCAGCTTCTGCTTGCTAGGATGCTCACACATGACAGTTTTCCCTTTAACAAAAAAGAAAGAAAAAAAATACTGAATCGAAAAGATTATATGAGCTTTACTGTGGTTAACTGTGGTCAAACACATGTCCACAGTGGAAAGTCACGAATTATGTTTACTTTAGACGTGCATATTATATGACCACAAAACCAACATTGACATGAACCCTATTGGAAAGCAATTACAAAATTCAGTTGCTTTAAAAGATGATCCCAATTAACACTGGACTCAAACAGATGGAAAAAAATCGATTCCTGTCAGTTGTAAATAATGTAATCTTTAATAAGGACCATCAAGTTTGTTGAGGATAAAAAAAAGTTCTTCACTCTTTTCCTAGCTCTGTTCTTAGATTTTTTTTATTCCCTACTGAGGCTTCATTCTATACAGAACCCCATTCATGACACAAAAAGAGAAAAAAAATGTGTGTGTGTGTGTGTGTG
>JAPFFA010000003.1:56136891-56147335 GCA_026153275.1 Sciades herzbergii | reverse complement strand
AGATAGATAGATAGATAGATAGATAGATAGATAGATAGATAGATAGATAGATAGATAGATAGATAGATAGGAAGAAAAATATACAAAAGAGAAAGATGCACTGTATAAGAGAAAAACTGAAATAATCTCCCTAAAAATAATTATAGTAGTAAAAGAGCCATTCAAAAAAATGATAAGAGACTGGACAGGAAAAGAAAAAAAAACAACAGTGAAGCGGAGCACTATAAAGATATGTAAGGAATGTGGGAAAAGTTGAGAAAATAATATATGATGTTTATTTTTTGATATAAGAATGTTTTGACACATATCCGCTGTTTGTCCACATGTGTATTAAACTAATTAACACATGATGTCCACGTGTGTGTTACACTAATTAACACCCCATCAGAAACAATAGTGGAGCCATTAATGGAACCCAACAAATTAACATATTTTACAATAGATGGATTTGGGCATGTTCACAAAAAGTTCAAAACTTTATTCATATGAAATTATGACGTGCGTGGAAGAACAGCCTGGAGACAGAAATCTTAGTTTCTTAGTCATTAGCCTGTAGCTCTCGAGAGCACTGCCTTGACTGCTTTATTAGTATTTGCTAACACTACTGATGAACGCTACACCGCCTGGAAGGTGACTTCACTACTGCACTGACGGCCCCGACTCACAGTTAAGCTCGCATTGTCCTTCGAGAAGGCCGAGGGCGATAAATTTTTGGTCCCTGCGACTATAAATCAAAATCTGATTGGTTAATTCATCTGTCACTTCTGACATAAATATACACTGTCATGGCCTTCTGCCCTGGCAATGAAGTCCTAACCAATGAGTGAGCAGCTCTAAACTCTTCTCAGCCTAGAGACAACAAGCAAAACAATCTCATTGGATAAGTCGATTTTAATGTTTTCAGGACAGTAACTCTTTTGTTTATTTCTGAAGCACATCTGATAGAAAAATGAGGCCAAATTAGACTTATAAAATAATAATTATAATGAGATGATGAAAGAAATTAAATATAACATTTGAAGTACTGCTATGTTTGGGCTTCTCTGAAGGCCTAGAAAGCCCTGACAGTTCCCCTCTGATCCTTAGGCTACTATCACACTGTCTCGTATCTTGCCATGTAAACAGTATGTGGGTCAAATGCCAAGAAATGAGGCATATTTTGTCCAAAATTAAACTCCTGTGATGTACATGGTGTATGTGTGGCGTTACTATGGCGTAAACTCTCTCGGTTACAAGAGGACGAGTCCCCCACTGTAACTCTAGCTATGAAATAGGCGAGAGGCCAAGGGCTATAGAAACGGAGATCAGCGCCGCCCTATGCGCCACTTGGCGTGAGAAGTACTTTGGCTTTTTTTTGGACTATGGCATATCTGGGGTTTGTATAGCCTTCAAGGGACGTAAAGTTATGGCGTACTGAGGCATATGCGTGGCGTATGATGCGTTGCCACAGCATAATCGTTTCGTTGGCATGGCATTTCATTCTTACGTGTGACGCTGCTGCATACCTGCGGCATATCTGCAGCGTTCACAGGTGGATATAAAAGGGGGCCCCACGCTGAGTTCATTGTTATTTGTCACAGTCAATAAAGCATCATGCCAGCGAAGAAGTCAGCACCCAAGAAGGACAAAGGAAGAGGGAAGACATCAGCTGCATCCACCCAGCCAGCCCCGGAGCCACCTTCATCAGATACATGTCAACTAAAGTGCTTGCATGGCATAATAGGTGTTCAAGCAACGTTTCCACTCCATCACTGCTGCATAACTTTCATTTTTATGGCATATATGTGACATATATATATATGACGTATCAAAGCTGCTATGTATGTGCTACGGATTTTTAAATACGGACTTAAAAATACACTGCACCCTGGCGTACAAGGAGATCATCTTACGCATCCTAGAGTATTACCTATGTAAGCTGGCGATGCTGTGACGTTCCTTTCTTACTGCCACGTATTCTGATACGCCGTACATATGCAAGGCTGAAATGCCAATGTGTGAGCCAAACATTAGGCCAGGACTGTTTTTGGCATTTCTGACATTGTTAATGAGTTACCGTGATGTGTCCAAAAATTATTGTTCATATGGTAAAAGCACAGATAGCTACATCTTTTTTGTCACATTAGCAGTCTAACATATGTATGATATGTAAAGCAATAGCAATATTTGTCATTACCAGAGGGTGGTAATAGTGCTTTACAGAATTGAACCAGGTGGGTAGGACAGAGGTCATAACTTTCAACAGGAGTAATACTATTTATTCTTACAAAATAATTCATTTCAGTTTTTTAAATTATATATAAATAAATAAATAAATAAATAAATAAATAAATACAAACTGTTTGGGGGTATAATTACTGGTGAAAGCAGTGAAGCACAGTTTTTAGGCCTGAATCCAACTGCTTTTTGTAATGATGCACATGGTAAGACAAATAAATAAATAAATAAATAAATAAATATATTGCCAAGGACATGACACTTCAATAATTATTGTAGGCATGTATATACCCTTAATGTGCTCATGTGTATTTCATATACACCATATCCTCTTCAAATTTTGAATACTATCCAACTCATTTTATGCAAAAGCAACAGGATGAAGAACAAAATGTTTCAAAAAAAAGAGAGAGAAAGTTTGCACCATCTCATCAAGGTCACAGATGGCTTTTCCTATCCTACACAATTAACCTGCTTTCTCAATGAGCCAGCAATCTATTGGGAAGAAATTACAAGCCCACAGCATCCTGTTGTGAAGTGACTTAAGTTTAAAGAAACCTTGAGGGCAGTTCCTGATGAAAGCACACCGTGTAAGCAGCGTAAACTGCTATACGAGCGCCTTATTAAGAACATACAATTCTTCATTTCCCATTTGTTTATTAAATGAATTGAGCATTTGTAATGGAGGCAGCAAGACTGAAACTAACCACCTTCTTCAACAAAATTTGAGGTCACATTTTGACTAGCACTCAACAAAGCAATAACTGGTTCGACAGCGGGTCACGATGTAGATGCAACAAGGCACACTTCCAGTACAGGGGCTGATAAATAGCAGCAGCAGAAATGCAGCATGGTTTGTTTACTGACCTCCTTGCTGTGAACAAACAATCAGAGGCGTCGCTCTGTCTCTCCCTCTGTCTCGCTCTCTCTTTCTCTCCTTCTGTTCTTGGAAGAAGGAGCCAAGGTGACTTCTATTTTGGCACACTGACAAGGTTATCCTCCACTTCATTGGGTCACTCTTTCATCTGTAAGACAGTAAAAAGGCATTCAATGGCATTTGGTTTTTAAGTCGACAGAGCTGTATTATTTTAAATGGAAAAAAAATAATAATAATTACTGGCATAATCACAAATTGAAACCTTAGTCACATACAGTATGAATGAATGTCATTCAACATGCAAAGAGTGTCAAATGGATTTTTAAATTCAAATTCCAGAGGGTTCCTAATTACTAAATTCATGCTCCAAATGGTTTTTGGGCTAATAATATATCCAGTGGTGGGGAATATACTGTGTATCTCTCTCTCTCTCTCTCTCTCTCTCTCTCTCTCACTCACTTTATAGCAGTGTCATCCATATTGATTCTTCAGAAAAGTCATTTTCTACCACTGCCCAACCCTCAAGGTTGGGTATTGGTATTATCTAGCTGGATGATGTATATACGTATATGATCAAATTACTGGTATTATTGTGTCCAAGGTGGCCTCACTACTAGGTTGTCATTCTGTACTATATAAACTTATCCTACAATAATGTCATTCAGTATATCGGCTGAGAAAACTCCATTTCTTTGCTTAAGAATTGAGAAAATATACAACAATGCCCAAACTGTCAGCCATGATAGTATGAAAGAAAGGGAACATTTATCCAAATCATTGAAGGAAACATCCTGTTTTCTTGGCTGTCAAATGTAATAAAATGTACCATAAAAACAACAAAAAATAATATTAATATGATGCTATATGAATGAGAAGTTGGCAAGCATTTGAAATAAACATCAAAAAGGAGCCCATTATATTGGCAACATAGTGCTGCATGAATAGTCCTAGTTGTAATTAATATATTTTTAGGCACTGCCTAAAAGTAGAGCTCCCGATGAGTGTAAAATGTGTTAGTAAATAATTTCACATTATTTTTTTTTAAAAAAGCAAATCAAAAATAAGTGCTGGATAAAAAAAAAAATCTCTCTTATGTAAATAAATAAAGATAGAACTTTCATTGTCCGGTGATCAAGTTTTTATGAGCTATGTTGCCTTGCACTGATGATCAGGTTCTCTGTGATGGTACGCGTACGTTGTTCATATGTACAGACATCATATGGCCACAAAAGCCATCAAAAATCAGGTTGATGCATTACCATATTCTCTCAATTATTATGGAGCTTCGCTCTGCACGCCTCATGCATGGGGAGGTCTGCTGTAACATTAATCACTGTAAATTTAGTGTGAGTTAACACCCTCATTATTTGTCAGCTTATAAAATAGCACTAACTGCAAGGTAGCCTCATGGTTAGCGTGTCCGCCTCTACTCGTGATCGGGTCATACCAAAGACCATCATGAAAATGGTACCTACTGCCATCTGGCAAGGCACACTGCAATACAGATGTGAGTAGGGAGTCAAACTTTCATGGTTACCAGAGGACCCGCCCCCCACTGTAACCCTAGCTGTATAGGCAAGAGGCCGAGGGCTATGGAAACGGAGATCAGTGCCGCACCCATACGCATTAAAGAAGTGGTTAGTACTGGGGTAGGACACTGCCTGGGAAGACCAGATCCTGGCACGGAAGGGACTTTGACTTTTTGACAAAATAACACTTGATCCAGCATATCTTAGGTATTTTTCTTTAATGTCTTTAAAGGTTGTGAATTGGGAATAAGATAAGCACAGGACAGATATCCTAATAAGCAAATGATGCATATACTAGTGCATCTCAAAAAATTTGATCATGAAAAAGTTTTTTTTTCATAATTTAATTCAAAAAGGTAAACTTTTATTTATTCTATATTCATGCATATTTCAAGACTTTTTTGTTTTAATTTTGATGATTATGGCTTACAGCTCATAAAAATCAGAAATCTAGTACCTCAAATTATTAGAATATTTCATTTTGAGTTTGAGTAAAACAGTATAAATAGTGTGTTTCTCTCAGTCTAGTTCAGTACACACAACCACAATCATGGGGAAGATTGCTGACTTGACAATTGTCCAGAAGACGATCACTGACACTCTCCACAAGAAGGGAAAGCCACAGAAGGTCATTACTAAAAGGGCTGGCTGGAAAAGGTGCACAAGCAACAGGGATGAGTGCAGCCTTGAGAGGTTCTTGAGAGAGCTTCTGCAATTACCTTAAGACCAATGACAATAACAGTACTTGCCCACTTGTGAAAATGTTGTGCTCTGACTTATAAATTTTGACACTCATGAAATCAAATGTATTTGAAAAAAAAATATTATTAGGCCCATCATTTATTTAATCTCCATAGCATCTTTCCTGCATCACAGGAAGTTAAGGAGAGGCTAATTGTAGTATACTAAACTGATTAACCAACACATTAGCAACTTGCGGTAGCACAGTAGTGCAACAGGTAGCATGGCAGCTTCATCGCTGTAGAGTCCCCAGTTCTAATTTCAGCTCTGGTTCGTGTCTGGATGGAATTTCCTCCAGGACATCCAGTTTCCTCTAAACTGGTATACCATAGGTATGAATATATGTGTACATGATACCCTGCAAAGGTCATCCAGGTTGTATTCCTGTCTCATTCCCAGTGCTCCCAGGATCTGATCTGGATCCATGTGATACTGACAAGGATAAAGTAGATACTGAAGCTGAATGAATGAACATCTCATGACAGTATTTCCTCAGTCAATGGTGAGAACACTGTTATGATCCCATTTCTGGTATTCTGTTTGTTGATAAGGTTTGGTTATGTGTTAAACCCAGGTCAGGTTTTCCAGATGTCCAGTTCAATCCAGTTCCATTCCTGCACTCCAGTCCACCACTTCATCACCGATCGCAAAAATCATCATTGCATAGTGGTTAAACTTTGTTTTTTGCTCTCTCTTTGACTTTCTTTGCTAGATTCTTCTGGTTTTGTTGCTTGTATACATTTAGTTCACTAGAGTGGGACTGCGTTTTGTTCAAGGGTTGGATTTACACTTGCCAGCCACTTTATTAGGTGCACCTGGACAGCAGCACAGTGCAAAAAAAATCATGCAGATACAAATCAAGAGCTTCAGTTAATGTTCACTCACATCAAACATCAGAATGGGAAAAATTGTAATCTCAAAGTGTGACTTTCACTGTAGCATGGGTGCTGGTTTGAGCCAGATGGACTGGTTTGAGTATTTCAAAAACTGCTGATCTCCTGGTGGTTTTCACACACAACAGTCTGTAGAGTTTACACAGGATGGTGCGGAAAACAAAAAACACTGAGTGAGTGAGGGACAGTTCTGTGGGTAGAAACAAATGTCTTGTTGATAAGAGAGGTCAGAGGGAAATGGCCAGATTGGTTCAAGCTGCCAGGAAGGATATAGTAACTCATATAATCACTCTTTGCAACCATGGTGAGCAGAAAAGCATCTCAGCATGCAACAGAAAACAGAAGAACACATTGGGTTCCACTCCTGTAGCCAAGAACAGGAATCTTAGAATCAAGAACAAGTTCCTATTAAAGTGGCTGGTGAGTGCACTTACTTACTTACTTACTTACTTAGGCCCGTCTCCTTCTGCGGAGCATAGGTCATCGACAATTATCCTCGAGCATACCCGGTCCTGGGCCCTCCTTTTGAGTTCAGTCCAGCTTAGTCCCAACCCCTGGAGCTCGCTTTCTAAGTCCCTCCTCAGTCTGCCTCTTTTCCTTTTCTCCTGTGGGTTCCAAGCGAGAGCCTGCCGTGTGTTGTTGTTTGCAGGTTTCCGCAGAGTATGACCCATCCACCCCCATTTCTTCCTTTTTATCTGCAGTGCCATTGGCTCCTCCCCGGCAAGCTTCCAGAGATCCATATTAGTGACTTTATCCTTCTAGCAGATCCCAAAAATTCATCTCAGACAACCGGTGAGTGTATGTGCTTGTGTTTTTGTAACATAGGGCAAAAATGGAAATTATATATCTTTTTATGTTTTCCATATTCATAATACAAATAAATAACTAATTTGCGTCTGTATTTACTGTGGCATCAGAGGATGAAACACAACCTTCTGACACCATTTGAGTGTATTTTTATCTTTTTATAAAGAAGGGGTTCAGCAGTCACACATGAGAAATATATCCTTCCTGTGAATCTATTTTCATTTGACCCACTGACAAGACATATGGACACTTTATTAAAATTAAAATAAAAAATAAAAAATACAGACGAGGACAAAATGAAAATGAATTACAGTCAGTTTTAATGAAGTCGTTTAAGTAATTATATGATTTGAATATAGTATTAAGATGTTAAATGTGGATACACTTCATCAGTGCTGTATTAAATATGCAAGGAATATTCAAAAATAGAGAGAAGGAAAAATCTTATATTCAACAATGAATCTTGGTTTGAATTGCACAGGTTCCATATCTGTGGTTTTGCTGGTTCCAAAACACCACTTTCCACTTAGTTAACCACGTCAGATAGTCCTAATCGCATTAATTTGTGGAGATGGATACAAGGGCAAAAGAAAAGAAAGTGGAAAGACAAAAATGCTGACTGGGCTGTCTCTGATAATAACCACCGATATAAATTGCAGGTATATTATATTCTAAATAATGAATGAATAATGACTGAAATCTATTCCAGGAAAATGGTGAAAAATGTAAAAAAAAAAAAAGGGGGGGGGGCTTAAATGACCACAATTTTCCACTGCCCTGGCATGCCATCCAGTCATTATCCGTAGCTGCTTATCCTGCGCAGGGTTGTGGGCAAGCTGGAGCCCATCCCAGCTGACTATGGGCGAGAGGCGGGGTACATCCTGAACAACTCGCCAGATCATCGCAGGGCTGACACATAGACACAAACAACCATTCATACTCACATTCACACCTACGGTCAATGCAGAGCCACCAGTTATCCTAACCTGCATGCCTTTGGACTGTGGGGGAAACCGGAGCACCTGGAGAAAACCCACACAGACACAGGGAGAACATGCAAACTCCACACAGAAAGTCCCTTGTCAGGCATTGGGGTCGAACCCAGAACCTTCTTGCTGTGAGGCGACAGTGCTAACCACTACACCATCATGCCACCTCCCTGGCATACCACTTTCCTGAAATGTAAGACCTTTACAACACTGTAATCTACAAAAAGCTACAACACTGGAGATTTTCAAGACAAAAACAGGCAATGTACAAAATTTGCAGATATGTAAGTGCAAAAGCATGACGTTATACGTGAGTCTAACAAATCCTTATCTGTGTAAAGCATGATGGATATGCTGAGCCTCTACCTCAACAATATGTTTGATAAAAGGGCAGATCATTTCTGATATTGATTGAATGTGATTAGATTCTCATCTCCCTTTATGCTTCAGACATTTTCAAGCTGAGCCTGAGTTCTACTTTAGAGCATTATTTTTACTTTAGATCATGTATTGCTAAGGTTGTGAGCTTCTTGATCATTATATCAAGAATGAAAAAAAAATAGAGATCTTGAGGTAACTGACCTGTTTCAGTGATAACCGCTGCCTTCTCAACCCTGCAACCCTGATCTCTGCAATATTCTATGTAATCTATCAATCTACCAAATTTATTGAAAATAAACTAAATGAGGCATATCACACTACTCTAATTTTGATTATTAGCTCATCTGGCCAACAGGCGATGAGTTTATGCCATCATGTGTTGTCTGTCGTCCATCCGGCGTCATCCACATTTCACGAAAATTGCTTCTTCTTTCTCAAATTTTCACAGATTTTTATTCTTTTTGGTAGGAAGGTAGGTCTGCCTGGGGTGCATAGAGTTTGTACTCAACGTTGCATAATTGCAATTAATAATGAAGATATGGAGTAATTAATCAATCCCTAACAAGCAGTTTCCACACAAATCGCTTCTTCTCCCTCAATTCTTCACTGATTTTGATTCTTTCTGGCATGAAGGTAGGGGTACATAGGGTGCAGAAACTTCTACCCAGATTTACTTAATTACAATTATTAATGATATTATGGACTAATTAAGCCTTAATGTTCAACAAAAATTGTTTCTTCTCGGTCAATTTCTTACCGTTTTGAATTCTTTCTGGCAAATAGGTCAGTATTCCTAGGGTGGATATTGCTTCTATATAGTGTATATAGCTTGCAACATGTATTGCACAAGGTGGCCCACTTTAGACCATTCCTTCTGGACTAGACAGGGCCAGAGTGAGCTATGCCGTCATTGACGGTCTCGTTTTCCAATTACAGCACTTAATGAGCTGTAAGCCAAGAAGACAGATGTACATTTTATAAAAGATAATGCCATTAGATGCATTTAGTTAGTTTGTTAGTTAGTTCATTCGTTAATGTTGCTTGCTTTGCTCTTATAACCATCCAGACCCCCACTGAGCTTTCTCACAGTTATCATAGTTAATAGACCCCTCTAGAGAGCCAGCAATATTTCAGTTATCCAAACAAATGAGCACAAACAATCAGCCCAACTCAATTTTTTGCTAAGTGGTATAACCGAGTCCTTGTTTTATTGCTTGTACAGTTGCTTGATGCTATTTTGCCTCATTTGGTATGATCTATGAGTTTGTATGGCAACAAAATGCTCCATTAGACCATGACATAATGGTATAAAAATATCATTGTTTCCTTCAGGGCAGCTTCTTGCTGGTACAGGTCAGTACTTGATTGTGATTCAATCCTCAGTTCACTGCTCTGTACATCTCTGCTGCTAATACACTATGTCAGTCACTGACAGAAGATCCAGCTAAAGGTCGAACAAGGTCAGAAACCTTATCCACTTCAGTCTAAGACAGTATGTGTTGATACAGATCAAATGAAAAGCTCCAAAGTACATGACCTCCCAGCTATATTGTTTGGTAAATGTGTACATTTACATGTACAAGTCCAGGTGAACAGAGCCCTTGCAAGAATACTACAGTGGCATACAGTATGTGCTCTTATTAATTATTCATACCTAAGGACACCCTAGCTTTGCTGTTTAACCTTTGATTGAGAAAGTATGGGGAATTTTGACATTTTGATAATATTTTGGCCAAATAATTAATGGTTTTGCCAAGTAAAGGTACAGGGTATTAGCAGAGAGCCCCAATTTAAGTTCCAAAATTAATAATAATAATAATAATAACGAGACCATCAGTGGTGGCGTAGCTCACTCCAGCCCCGTCTAGTCCAGAAGGAACGATCTAAAGTGGGCCACCTAAAGTGGGCCACCTTCTGATTGGAACCTCAGGCCAATCAGAAGCCATGGCTGACAGGGGAAGTCCACAGGCTCCTGAGGGCTCGGAACGCCACCTTCAGAGCTGGGGACGA
>JAPFFA010000003.1:55620284-55631805 GCA_026153275.1 Sciades herzbergii | reverse complement strand
TTCTGCCACAGAAAAAGAACAGTTCAGAGAAATTACTGAAAGCCCAAATATTGCCATGACATTCACATCCAAGATGATATTCATGTCACTGTATGAAAACTTCTGACCACAACTGTAGTTGCCAATATCATTTAGTACTATATGGGACAGAGTATTTTTGGATGCAGCTTTTCTCATTTTGAATGGATCAAACCAAATAAAGTGTTTCGTATAACTTAAATTGCAGTTGTCCCACCTGTTTCTCCTGACCACTTTTCATTGGTGTTTCTATACATTTAACCTCTTTCAATCTACCAAGATCTATGCAGTTCAATTACAACATATTCCGTACTACTCTGGCTGTCACTGTTCATCTCTCAGTATTACTTATACATGGTGACCCCAGGGTCTCATCTATATTCAAGTGTCTCACAGTCCATTTATCCCAGCAGTCCATTATCTTGTGCACACTGCATTATCTATATTAACAAATTAGAAAGAAAAGAAACAAAAATAAATTAAAATAAAGCACACATTATAAGGCATGGTGTCTGGGCCATGTAAAGACTATAAATCCGAGTTGTACATGTTTCAGAAAGCGACTCTGAATGCATTCTCAATCAAGAGGAGAAAATCTAGTCTCATATTTTATATACCTAAAGTAGAAATTCTTCTTTAAATGCAGTCAGAAATATGCTGTGTGAGGCTATTTCGGAGAGCAGAGGCTACAGTTTATTAAGCCGTCTGTGGAGGCAGAGGAGTTAATATCTTTCTTCATCATCAGCTCAATAACTGCACACTGAGCTGAAACATTACCCTGTCTCTCTGAATTAATGGCCTTAACATGCAAAATGCAAAGGTCAATGCCTAAGTTTTAGTAATATCCTTTTATTAAGATGGTTAAGCCACAATAAACACATACAAACATGGCTGTGATCCCAATTTAGATTGCTGTACCTCCCCATGAGATCAGTACTAAATAGTGAGTCTCACTATATTCTATATGGAATCACCAAAACAAGCTTGTAACAAGTGCTGCCAGGCAAAACAAACCTCACCCAGCAGCACTTATTTTATACCTATATGTTGATAATGGTAATATTTCTCAATCATCACCAGTGAGGTTATAGTCCTATGAAAATCCATGACCTTGAGTTTGACATTTCAAAGTCATTCAAGGTCAAAGCTCATGGTAGCAACTGAAAGCCCATATGGGACATCCTATATGCTCATAATAGTAAACATCTGTCTATCGACAACTGTTTTTGAGTTATAATGGAAAATATGTTATTTTGACCGATGACCTTGACCCCCCTGATTTTTAACCCCCAACTGCTACAGAGACTGTCCAAGCTGCCCCATCATGCAGCATATGGTTGGGAGCAGAATTGAAAGATGCACAGTTTGGTTTGAAGTTAAAATGATGAATATGAAGAAAGTTATTGCAAAATAAATGTTTTTGACCTTTCTGGTGACCTTGACCTTGACCTAATTACCCACAAAATTTAATCAGGTAATATACGGACCATTGCCCACCTACCCTGAAATTTTGAAGTCAATCGGTGCAACCATTTCGACGCTAGATTGTTAACAGACAGACAAACAAACAAACAGAGACAAACAAACCACACTGATTATGATACCTCACCCTGCTTATTCTGTCACAATCATTAGAGTGTATACCTCTGCCAAGCCACTTATTACCAAGATTAAAATCAAATCACTTGAACCTAAGATGATACTAAAGCTGTACACCAAATTTCACCCAAATCCGTTCATTACTTTTTGAGTTACATTGGGAACAGTAAAAAAATTAATAAAAAATCCTGGATCCACATAAATATCCGGATTTGCATCAAAATCTAATCAATTGTTCCTTGGCCCATGGTGCACCTTTCCTCTACATTTCATCAAAATTTGTTCACTACTTTTTGAGTTGCATTGGGAACAGACAAACAAACAAATGGAGGAAAAACATAACCTCCTTCAACAAAGTTGGTGGAGGTAATTATGTAACCATCAAAGACAAATACAAGGTCATTGCATTACATTTATGGCATTGAGCAGACATTCTTGCCCAGAGCAACGTATAACATATCCAGAGCAGCCTGGGGAGCAGTTAGGGGTTAGGTGCCATTCCTGCTGGTCCAGGGACTCAAACCTGCAACCTTTTGGTCTCAAAACTCCTTCTCCGACCATTAGGCCATGGTATGTAGCGTCTATAGTTTTAAGACAAATTTCTCTTGCTACATGGCCCTTTCTGCACTGTAAATCTGTCATTTTTAAAAGTGATAAACCACTAAAATCAGGAACTAAATATAATGTTACAGCACAGTACTTCATTGTCATCATAAGTTGAAAGCACATGGTACTTTGTGATCCAAAGTACAGATTGTTAATCAAGCATGTCAGATCTTCTGCCAATTTCACCATCACATCTTTCCATTAATAAAAAACAAAAGAAAAAAGTTATCTAAGGCAGACGACATTTTATTATAATTGTTACATACATACATATATACAGGCATGTTAGATGTATCTGAATCCTGACCAAAAAACTGGCAAGATATGTCCTTCTGGCTATACACTTTTTTTAATCAATTAACTCATGTTGGGACCATCTGTTCACTGACTCTCATCTGTGTACAACAGCAGAGTGCTGTGTTATCTACCAACTGTGAATGAGCAACTGATCACCACAAATGTCACACATGAAGGATTAAGCTGTGTAATTAGTTTTGACTTGACAATGATAAACAGTTATCCTGTCGAAGAATCACCCTAAAGGCACCAGTACTGCTGCCAGCTTGGACGTTTACAACAATGTCCTTCAGCCATGCATTAAATACTAAAGCACAAAGCAATGACAAGCAAATCAAAAAAACAAACAAACAAGCAAAAAAAAAAATGGCCTGTAATCTATTATTTATTCTCCTTTAAAGAAAATAACTGCAATAGTAGTTTTCATTCTCTAGTCTCTATATTTACAGTGTATAAGTCTATTTATATAATGTTTTATAAAACTAAATGTTATGTAACTTCCAAAGTATGTGTGCTTTACACACAAAATATGAGATGGTTAAAAAATAATAATAATTAAAAAAATTAAAAAATAAAAATAAACTAAATAAGGAATTTCTGATATGTCATGTTAAAAAGCCAGTGTAAATCCCCAATGAATTAGCTATATAAGTGTATTAACAAAACAATTCTGATATTAGATCATGTTAAACAAGTAGGTTTTAAATCTGAATTTAATAAGTTATTGAGTTAGCATTCCTCGTGTTGTCTTAATCACTAGTCCACAGTTTAGCTGCAATGTAATAAAAAGATCTTCCACTGTCAGATCTGTGAATAATCCTCAGGCTCAGTTCTCATCATGGACTTCAGGAGATCAACAAGATATGTCAGAGCTAAACTACTCCCAGCTTTAAATGTCATCAGCAGGACTTTGTTGTCTATTACGCCTTTTCAACCAAAAGGAAACAGGTTCTTGAACTGGGTCCATTCAGGATTCTTTGAACCTTGGTGCCAGCTTGTGAACCAGACCATGTTTTCATCAGTTTTGAGTGGAACCATTGTAATCAAGGATGCATGATGAATGCAAGGCATTTCACAACGTACAATGGAAGTCAACAGTTGTAGCAAGATGGTGGCGTGAACTGATGACTTGCGAGCTTTTGTACTGTTATTGCAGATATTTGTTTTCATTCCATATTTTCTGAAGATGTATCTGTGGCAGCGAGGGTGTGGTTGAGCATTGGCTGTGAACCGTGAGTATGCCAGTTGAACCAGCAGGTAACATGTGATGAGTTACACCTGTGTCTAATTACTGGCTGTCTGTTAATGTGTCTCTGTGTGTCTTTCAGATGGCCATTAATGAGAGAGAGCTGTGTTCCCCAGCATGTGGTGTGTGCGTAAAAGAAGTCACTGAAAAGTGAAAATAGAGAAACAATAAAACACACCTTCAACTGTTGTGCTTGTCTCCAAGTTCCTCATTACCACAGCATAAAAAAGCCATTACAGAATCCTTTTTCCATTGCATTCTCCATGTTGCGCTCTGCTTCCTCTCCAAGCTAATGACATGCCCACTGATGTCATCACAATTCATGCTAGAAAAACCAGCTATGTTTTAATTCCAGCTGGAAACCAACTTTTCAGGCTACGACCAATTTATTTTTTGGCAAAATGCTCTTCTTCATCCCATAGCCAGCAAGGGCACCACTGATGACATTTTAACAGTCCATCACTGGTGTATTTAGGGTATTTTAAACTTGGCATCTCATCACTCTGCAAGCTTGATCAATGGTTGTCTATCAATGGACAATTTTTAGAGTAGCCAGTTGGTGTAACTGCATGTCTTTGGACTGTGGGGGAAACTGGAGCACCCAGAGGAAACCCTCACAGGGAGAACATGCAAACTCCACTCAGAAAGGCCCCCGTCAGCCACTGGGCTTGAACCCAGAACCTTCTTGCTGTTAGGTGATAGTGCTAAGCACTACACCACCATGCCGCCCTGGAAATGCTCTGAACAGTTCAAAATTTGGTGCGCAAACAAGAATGGAAGTCATTCCCTGTTGGTGGAAATGGGGAGGGGTAAATACTGTATGTAACTTATTAGGAAGTTTATATTGATCCATTATC
The DNA here is from genome assembly GCA_026153275.1 of Sciades herzbergii. Classification (NCBI taxonomy): domain Eukaryota; kingdom Metazoa; phylum Chordata; class Actinopteri; order Siluriformes; family Ariidae; genus Sciades; species Sciades herzbergii. The sequence goes on along the minus strand of JAPFFA010000003.1, from coordinate 55,627,182 downwards.
CATAACCTCTTATCTTGTGCAGAGTCACGGGCAAGCTGGAGCCTACCCCAGCTGACTATGGGCGAGAGGCGGGGTACACCCTGGACAAGTCGCCAGGTCATCGCAAGGCTGACACATAGAGACAAACAACCATTCACACTCACATTCACACCTACAATCAGTTTAGAGCCAGCAATTAGCCTAACCTTCATGTCTTTGGACTGTGGGGGAAACCAGTGTACCCAAAGGAAACCCACGCAGACATGGGGAGAATATGCAAACTCCACACAGAAAGACCACCTTTGGCTACTGGGCTCAAACCCAGAACCTTCTTGCTATGAGGTGATAGTGCTAACCGCTACACCACCGTGCCGCTTTCGAAATGCTCTGAATGGTTCAAAATTTGGTGCACAAATAAGAATGGAAGCCATTCCCTGTTGGTGGAAAGGGGGAGGGTTAACTACAGTATGTAACTTATTAAAAGGGGATGAATTTATATTTTCTCATAAGGACATAGAATTTTTCGTGTCTGTGTTCTGAGGAGCCTGAAGCTTTCTTAAAGAGGAATCAAGGCAGCCGACAACAGAACATGCAGGGTTCAGGAAAATCCAGCTGACTCGCTACCAGTTGCCAAAACACAGACTGAACTGGTCAAGTTCAGTCAAGAATTATTGCTCCTAATGCAGCATCCTACACAAGATTTTTTTTTTTTTTTCAGAAAAACCCACGAAGGCATGGCAATGAGAACACTGTAAGCATTTTAACCAAGTATCAATTGAACCAAGTAATCAGGAAGCTGGACATTTTTACCAACTGAGAAAGATGGTCTACCAGATTGACAGGCTTTGCTTTGACAGCTGGTAGCTCCTCAGACCAGGCTGGAATTTTCAGTAAGGACAAATATCTCCAAAATAAACCCAATAAATTCTGATGTTTCCTTACACAAAACTAAGCAACTACCATGACTGATTTTTTAAAATTACTCAAAAATCTAGTCTAAAATTACTTCATGTGCTTGCATCTCAAACATCACAGTGCCATCGCAGTCCTTCAGAGAGGTTTTAGACAGAACTTAGATTGCCACAAAGCATATTGGAAAATGGATCAATAAAAAGATAGTACAATTTGAATTTACCTTGCATTCAAACAAATAAAAGAAGCCAGACCAGTGATTGAAATAGCTGTAGTTTAAAGCATTGTGTTACTCATGGAACAAACAGGGTATAGCTTACGTATATCTACTCCTCATGATGTTCATAAGCATGACTACATTAGAGAATCTCCCATAAAACCTACTATCCAAAATAAATTTCAGTCACAGCTCCATTAAACATTTAAATAATATTGGCTGGCATTGAGTCGTCTATCAGATATATTCTATTCAGCTAGCATGATACTGAACGAGTTGAAGACGAGTAGCTGAATGGAATGCATCTGATAGACCATGAAAAAAAGCTAGAAAATAATATTATTATTATACATACACACTCTCTTCATATCAGCATTCTCGAAGGCCAACTCTAGCTTACCTGCGACTCAGTGCTGTTAGCACAGCAGTCCAGTTACCTTCCAGCCGGTGCAGCAGTAGCATTAGCGAAGGCTGATGCTAGCTTACCTGCGACTCGGTGCTGTTAGTGTAGCAGTCCAGTTACCTTTTCGCTGGTGTAGTGTTAGCACAGGTCAATGCTCACAAAGGCCAATGCTAGCGCAGTCAAGCCAAATAGCATTATTATTATTTTTATTATTTTCCCTGTGGGGGCGGCACGGTGGTGTAGTGGTTAGCACTGTCGCCTTACAGCAGGAAGGTCCTGGGTTCGAGCCCAGTGGCCGGCGAGGGCCTTTCTGTGTGGAGTTTGCATGCTGTCCACGTGGGTTTCCTCTGGGTGCTCCAGTTTCCCCCACAGTCCAAAGGCATGAGGTCAGGCTAACTGGTGGCTCTAAATTGACCATGAGTGTGAATGGTTGTGTGTCTCTATGTGTTAGCCCTACGATGACCTGGCGACTTGTCCAGGGTGTACCCCGCCTCTCACCCATAGTCAGCTGGGATAGGCTCCGGCTTGCCTGCGACCCTGTAGGACAGGATAAGCAGCAACAGATAATGGATGGATGGATGGATGGATGGATGGATGGATGGATGGATGGATGGATATTTTCCCTGTGTAATTTACTTAGTTACTTTTAAAATCGACATGGACAACTATACACAACAGAGTGACCTGGCAGCCAAAATTCTCTCAAAATCTTCCGTTTTTAATGAAGCAAACTTTGTGGCCATGTTTGTTTACAAACTGTCACAGTCAATCGCAAGCATGGAAGTTTTACATCTCCAACGTGTCTCTTTTCCAGTTTTTCAATGTCTGTTGGTATGTTTTTCTATTGTAAATATACGTGAAGAATATATAATGAAGTTTTGGTAGCCTTGTGGGTGTTCAGCACATCTTTAGTTTCAGTTTATTTATTTAGTGCTTAAACCTAGCACTGGATTAGCCTCGTCTTCTCTGTTTCCCGTCTGACAAAGAAATGAGTCTATGCATGCGCAGCAGAAAAGTTTTGTCATTGGATCTTCACATGAGCTCCGATGTGTGATGTCGTGTTGTCTTGACAACGTGCAACATTATAACAATATCACAAGCTCATTCTTCATTGGAGAGAGTGGTGTAATACGTAGAGAATAAGCGATATGATAACAATATTGCATGCCATTAGTAAACCTACTCGAAGGGAATAAATTCAAAGATTCTTTATTGTCAATTCACTATATATCCAGGACATATAGGAGAATTGAAATGCCGTTTCTCTCTCACCTTACTTGTGAAAAGCAGATAAAGATTACACACACAAACAAAAAAAAAAACCAATAGATATAAATATTTATAAATATAGCTAATATAGATTAAAAAATTAAGAAAAACAATATATTTAAATATAGATAATATAGATAAATACACTCTAAAATCAAACAATGTACAAAATAGCAGTAGTGCAATACAGTACAATAACGGAGAAGGTGCTAGAAGAGCAGCATATGAGGTGTTTGGGTTTTTTTTCTATGGAAAAAGTGTCCTGTGTGTATAAAAATCACCGATATGACCAGCAGAAGCTATAATTCCATGAATACTGAACTGTTACCATAGTTACCACCTCATCAGTCTCATCTTCATTAGAGTTAGCATTTATAGTATGACACACACAGCAGTATTTACAGTGTATTTCTGTGACTATTGTATTTGGCATTTGAATGTTTGGTCAATGTTTTGATACTATGTTCTGGATTACTCTTTTAAATCAAAGTGAATTTATAGGACATGTTGGATCAGGGGTTTAAATGAGCCTTCTGAAAGTCATAAAGCTGTGAGGATGCAGCGCATGTCCATGCTTTCAGCTCGGCTCTGTTTGAAGCTCTGGTAGAGTGAAGCTCCTTCCATGCCTTTGAATTCAAATAACTAATGGCTTCAAATAAGCTCTAAACAGTCACGATATGGTGTAGTGAGTGATATTACTGACAAAGTGCCAGTGTTGTGGAGCTGAAGAAAATCATTAGACTGCAGGCCATATGGAAGGACTTCTGCCAGATTAGACCATGGATTTGGAGATTTGAAGGTTCATAATGATGGTTATGGTAAAGATCCATTAATTATTCTTGATTAAGTAAAACTTTATCAGAACCTAATAGTGGCAGCGGAGGCGTGGCCAAGCGTCGGTCTGTGAATGGAGGGCGGAGTCAGGGAAGGTAAGTGGTGGAATCACTGCACCTGATGGGAATTAACCTGTGTTTGTGTGTCTTCCCCAGTGACCATGCCCTATTAAGAGGAGAGGGAGAGCAGAGGAAGAGGTCTCTCTCCTGACCACAAATGTGTGTGTGAGAGAGTGAGCGTGCACTGGTGGTGCAGTTGGCTGAAAAGCTATATATCTTTAAAAATAAAAGAGTTTTGAGAACTCAGTTCTGGCCTGCTGTGCTTCTGTGCTCCACCCACCTGGTCAGATACAACAGTGGTGCCAAAACCCAGGACAGAGTGCAGAAGGGAACAGCCACATGGAGTCCTCCCCCTTCAAGGACCTGGTCCATGCCCTCACCACGACACAACAGAGCCAGCACCAGGCGCTGATCGCCCGCTAGAAGGAGCAGGAACAACGGTTCGAAGCCCTGGTGCTGGCGCAACAGGAAGCTCGCCAGGCGTTCCGGCACCTGCTCGCTTCGGCGGGGTCCCAGATCACCACTGCCACGGACCCTCCCCACCTCACCCCAACGAAGATGGGTCCACATGATGACCCCGAAGCCTTCCTTGCTCTTTTTGAGCAGGCAGCAGAGGCGTGGGGTTGGCCGGTGGAACAGCGCATGGCATGCCTCCTCCCCCTGCTAACGGGTGAGTCACAGCTGGCCGCACTACAGCTCCCCGCCAACAGCCAGCTGGTCTACGCAGACCTCCGCAGGGCCATCCTCCAATGCGTGGGTTGCACCCCAGAACAGCAACGGCAGCGCTTCCGCACGCTGCGCCTGGAGGAGGCCGGCCAGCCGTTTGCGTTTGGCCAGCAACTCCGGGACACCTGCCAACAACCGCGATGCCGAGGGAATCATCGATCTGGTGGCGCTGGAACAATTCGTCGCCTGACTTCCGGAAGGAACAGCGGAATGGGTCCAGTGCCATCGCCCGGCATCGCTGGATCAGGCCATCGAGCTGGCGGAGGACCATATGGCAGCCATTCCGATGGCAGGACAGCGTGTCTCCCCTTCTCCCCTCTCTTTCTCTCCTTCTGTTCATTGTCTTCGCCCCATTCCCCCACCGTGCAGGTGGGGTCCGGCTCCACCTCAGCCAGCCCACCGCAACCACGGCGCCCTACCATTTCCTACTTCCTTGTCTGTGTCTTCCCCCCCTCAGGTGAATGAGCTCCGGAACACCGGTGCAGGGAGAGAGCCTGGGCCGGTATGCTGGTGCTGCAGGGAACCCGGGCACCTCCAGCATCAGTGCTCGGCAATGGAGGTGGGTACGGTGGTCCGGATCCTTGACGCACCAGGGACTGCCCTCAATCGGGCTGGAGTGTATCACATACTGGTGAGTATCCAAGGGGATACATATCAGGCTTTGGTGGACTCCGGCTGTAATCAGACCTCAATCCACCAAAGCCTGGTGCAAAACGAGGCATTGGGGAGAGCACCATTGGTGAAGGTGTTGTGTGTGCACGGGGATGTTCACAACTACCCCTTAGTGTTGGTCCACATTCTATTTCAAGGGGAAAAATTTAGAGTAAAGGCGGCGGTTAATCCTCGCCTTACCCACTTGATAATTCTGGGGACTGATTGGCTGGGATTTCAGGAATTAATGATGCATTTAGTGAAGAGCCATAGTTCAGCGGGGGAAGGCCCAGAGTGGCATTGGCGGGAGCAGCTGTCACAGAGCCATCTATGTCATCACCACGTCAGAGTGAGGAGCAGCATGCTCCTCCTCCCTCTCTCGGGGATTCCCTCGCAGATTTCCTGTTAGAGCAGTCGCGAGATGAGACTCTGCGGCATGCGCTTGACCAAGTGAGAGTAATCAATGGTCAAACTCTCCAGCCAAACACCACCCTGTCCTTCCCCTATTTTTCCATTATTAAGGATAGGTTATACCGAGTGACACAGAACAATCAGACTAGGGAACAAATAACACAGCTTTTAATCCCAAAGAGTTGCCGGGAATTTATATTCTACTTTAATCCCATGGCCGGACACTTGGGGCAGGATAAGACACTAGCCCGAATAATGCCCGGTTCTATTGGCCAGGGATTTGCGGCGATGTCCGTAGGTGGTGTACGGCGTTCCGTGAATGCCAGTTAGTAAATCCCGCGGCCATTCCAAAAGTGCCTTTGCGCCCTCTGCCATTAATTGAGACCCCATTAGAAAGAATTGGGATGGATCTTGTCAGGCCATTAGATTGGTCAACACGAGGATATCACTTTAGTTTAGTTCTGGTGGACTATGCAATGGGATATCCAGAAGCAGTGCTTCTTTGCAATATCTCAGCATGTAGTATTGCAGAAGCACTCTTCCGTGTCATCTCCCAGGTCGGAATCCCCAAAGAGATTCTGACTGATCAAGGCACTGCGTTTATGTCACGCACACTGCATGAACTGTATGGGTTACTGGGAATTAAGCCTATCTGCACCAGCGTTTATCACCCATAAACAGATGGCTTAGTCAAACGGTTTAATCGCACCGTCAAAAACATAATTAGGAAATTTGTAAGCGAAGATGCATGCAACTGGGATAAATGGCTTGAGCCCCTGTTATTCACAGTGTGAGAGGTCCCGTAAGCCTCCATGGGGTTCTCCCTGTTCTAATTATTATACAGGCATAAGCCATGTGGCATTCTGGATGTGCTACGGGAAAATTGGGAGGAGGGACCTTCAACCAGTAAAAATGAAATTCAATAGGTTATCGACCTGTGCGCCAAACTCCACACCCTCACGCACCTAACCCAGGAGAATTTGCGGCAGGCCCAAGAACGTCAAGTCCGTCTGTACGACTGGGCATGCGCCTTAGGGAATTCACACCAGGAGATAAAGTACTTGTGTTGTTGCCCACGTCAAGCTCCAAATTGATTGCCAGGTGGCAAGGATCCTTTGAGGTCACCCGCCGAGTCAGGGACGTCGACTATGAGGTGAGCCGAACGGACAGGGGTGGGGCGTTACAGATTTACCACCTCAATCTACTAAAACTTTGGAATGAGGAGGTCCCTGTGGCGTTGGTGGTTCCAGAGAAGTCGGAGCTGGGGCCAGAGGTTCATAAAAGAAAATTGACATTGCCCACCGCTCCGGTCCCCTGTGGAAACCACCTCTCCCCGACCCACCTCACGGAGGTCGCCCAATTGCAGACAGAATTTTCTGATGTGTTCTCGCCCCTGCCCGGCCGCACCCACCTCATAGAACACCACATTGAGATGCC
>JAPFFA010000003.1:54586525-54599190 GCA_026153275.1 Sciades herzbergii | reverse complement strand
TCTAAATTGACCGTAGGTGTGAATGTGTGTGTGAATGGTTGTCTATGTGTCAGCCCTGTGATGACCTGGCGACTTGTACCCCGCCTTTCGCCCAGAGTCAGCCGGGATAGGCTCCAGCGGCTAGAGATAATGAGATGAGAACTGCAGTCCTCAGCCGTAAAAGCATTACTGTAAGAGTCCAGAGCGTCTTCCAAGTGTGACTTTCAACTGCCCGTACGGGGCCGTCCTCTACAGGAGCGATGTGATGGGGCATCAGGATGGATCGGGCAGGTCTGAGGAGCAGAAGAGTTCAGCATCTCAAATCCAAAAAACAAAACCGCTCATCTTGATATAGGAAGGGGTTTATTATTATGATCGCTTAGCGACTGGAAGCCGGAATTTCTGCTGCTGTGCATGTTCAGGATCAGTTGTCGATCCCTGAAACGTGGACTGAAAATCCGTGTCTTTGGATATTTGTAGTGAAGCCATAACAAACCTTGAATTCTAGGCACCTTCATAGATGACTTGAGTTACTTCTGATTAGATCACAGATTCAACTGGCTGTCATTTGCCAAATTAATTAACTGGGGTCATGGCTCTTGGCCTGCTTGACGATGTGTTTGTTTAGCAGAATCTATTCCTAAAAACTTAGTTATGAAAATGGTAATATCAAACACATATGAAAAGTCTTTAACCGAGAAAAAAAAAAAAAGACTAATTTCAAAGAAGCTTCCACTAAAGAATCGTAGAACGAATGGCAAAACAACCAGCATATCAACTGTTTATAATACGGCAATCGTGATGAAGAGATTACGCTGAGATCTAAGGGTTGTTTGATCAAGACGAGTCTTGAAACTGTGGCTCGTTTACAGGGAAATTCACTTTGTTGCATCATGTTTATTTGATTTCTTTTGTTGTTCAAAGTGTTCTTGGAGCTTGTGCTAAAAGACTTTTTGTGCTAAATAACCAGACATTTGACAGGATTTTCCCCAGATCAACATGTTTAAGTGCCAAAACATCCTTTATATAGTCTTGTATCGATACTCGAGTGTATGATTTGTAAATGGATTGTCATTCATATGATTTTGTTCGTCCAGCAAAATCACGTCTTAAAAGATGTGGCTACTGGATATATTTTTTTTCAGTCAACATGACAAAGATAATAAAACATCAGTTCCATGGGATGTTTCTCGTTATTTACTTTTGAAGATCATGGCGTATGCATTAACATCAGAGGGCAGTGTTGAGCTCGGTTCAAACGCTGTCAAAGAAAACAAACGAGACCCAATGGAAACAGGTTTATTTTTTTTTAATCTACAAAAGGATGCATGGCGAGCAAAAACAAAAAAAAAAAAAAAAATTGAGCTATTTATACTCGAGAATCTGACATACAAAGACCACAGTATAGTTACTCATATTTATACTTCTCATGTAACTTTTTTTTTTTTTTTGCTGTAATGTAGTGTATACATACAAAATATAGCAAACTAAATAAGGCAAATAAATAGACTCAATTTACAGGAAAAAAAAAAAAAGGAACATTCCTCAACTCCTTTTTCGCTCCCCCCCCCCTCAACTATAGCTGCGTACAAACATTTTAGAACTATACATCTTTCAGGTGAACTCATCCAAGATATATCAAGTCATCCTTTTAAAATACTTGCTCTGCACAATATACAACCTGCAGCTGGATGATAAAGGATGTGTAAAGCTGTGTATTCTTACCTGGGGGTAATTAATTACCCATAATATACATCTATAGCAAAAAGGATCATACTTGTGCACCACTTTGGACCTAAACAAGTGCATAAAGGTGAAACGCAACAATATAAAATGGAGCGATGAACACTGAGGCAGTGGAAATCGATGCTCTTTGTTGGAGTTAAAAGTTTAACTTGAAGAACTACATTGCCGATCAATTTATCACCTTAGAACTGATACCGGAGTGAGAGTGCATTTTTAAGGAGCCTCAAATCAGGGGTCAAATCCGTTTGCCTCAGTAGAGAGCTCCACTCAAATGTAGGACCCAGCCTTATATTATTATTATAATAATAATCAATAAGAAGGGACAAATTTCATTACGTATAAAACAAATGTACACAACCCAATTTTCTTTTCGTCCTTCAAGCTGCAGTGTTTCTTGCTTTTTTTTTTTTTTTTTTTTAATTTTACATAGTGAGCTAAATGTGTGTAAATATCAAGGGGGTAGCAAAAGGCCGTTTTTCAAAAAAGTGCATCAAGCAACAAGCTACATTTATTATTCTTTCCGTTGTGTTCAGCCACTCAATGACCAAATATACATACAAAACTAAAAACAACGATAATAATGATAATACTGATGGTTTTGAATACCTACATGGTGTTGGACCAAAGAGCGAAGCTGGTAGCTTTTTCTATTCTTGACGGATAAACATCTCTTCAGTTGGCACAATGTCCATCACCTTCATTGACGTGAGGTCCCCCCCCTTTTTTAAATACACGTTTCCAAATCGAGAGCCATTCCAAAGTGTCTTTTTCCATTTGGCATCCTGTGTTTTTAAAGGCGACGTGCCCTCTCACCATCGAGTTGAGGGAAAACCAAAAAGCTTCAGGTTCGTTAACTGAATTACTGGAATACATTACACCACATGAACCCAAGCTTTATTGGCAAGAATGGGATATGCTCCAGCCCTCAAAGCGATCTAATACGCAAACATTAACATATTAAATAAGGCAGTGTCGATTAGCTCAGATCAGTTAGACTGGACCGTTTGTACTTTTCGCGTACGCTTAGCATTCGGTTTAAGGAGGAAACCTGTCCTTCTGGAAAGAATAATGAATGAGAGCATCCAAGTGGCACAAAGTAGCACAGAGACCATGGCCATGCACAGACCTGAACCAGACAAAGAAAGCAGCAAATCTCTCAGAAGACGCAAACGAACTTCTGACCTTCTTACTCTGGTTCTTCCATATGTGCTGTGGATGTGGTGGACTGGAGAAAAGACATGCATCCCCCCCCCCAAAAAAAGAAGGTCCAAACACAAACTACTTTACGATAAAGCTAAACTTCTCAATTTGGGCTTCGTTCAACCAGCTAGGCACCACTTAATCAAATTTCTTCATACTCCAATCCACTAGCTCAAGTACCACAAAGATATTTAAAAAAAACAAAACTTTATACAGAATATTGTCCTGATTTTCACACTTCAGTCTTACTTTGGTCACCAAGGACTTTCCCGTAACCTTAATCAGTATATATATATTTTTAAATCTTCTTTTAGACCTCCCAGTCCTCTCCTCCATTCCTCTTATTCTTGGGAGCCATGTTCATCCAAAATGCAACCCTGCCTCCACGATCTTTACAACCACAACACTTAATATACATAACATGAAAAACAATATAAGCAAAAATTACATGAAAACAAGAGACGAGTGGGCTGCACATAGATCTTGAGCTTGTTAAAGTAAGACTTGACCGGTTTCCAAGAAGACAAGTATCTGCAGTGGCACTGCAAACCATTTTAACCAAACCAACCATCTTTAGCTTTTGAATTGTCGTCACAATGTGAGAAGAAGAAGTGCACTACTTTGGTGAGTTAGTTTAACAAGCTTCACTAGTGATGGCGCATCACAGATTTAGATTTTTTTATTTTTTTTTTAAATACATGAAAGAAATACCTATCGAATTAAAGTATTAGAAGTACAAACTAGAAAATTATGAATAATTAAAAAAGGTTTTGAAATTAGCACGTTCGCTCTTTTCATATAAATAAATATATAAATGCCGTTCTACTTGCATTTATTATTGTCTACTACATATTTACGTTCCTGATTTTTGCTTTGGCACCAGGTAATGCCACCACAATCCTTGGAAAATCTTTTTACTTGCCAACGAGGCGTGCTTACAGCATCGTCCTTATTCTCAGAGCATTTCGGTTCTCGTGGTATCTTTTCCTAGAAGTGCTGTGCTTTCTCGGCATTTCCGACTCGTCTCCCGTGTCGTCCTTGGGAATGCCGTTGGTATTGGGAGGCACTTGGGTAAAGGGCATCACAGCCAACACAACCGAGACCGCGCGATCCTGTTTTCCTAGCTGGCCATCCCAAAAGTAAAAAGGGTTCGCCTCCCTCCTTCATTTTCCTCCACTTGTCTCTGTGTTTGAAGTTGTCTAACTTTTGGGAAAAAAAAATTAGTTGGACACATCACTTAGCTTGTTAAGAGCTGCAGATATGGGTTTCTCTCTCTCTGTTTTAGTTCCCATATACACCAATGGCCCAATTAGTAAAAGCACCATAGAAATATAGTAGGTGGAGAGAGAGGCACATGGGGTATCAGCACCTAACGCAGATGGCAGTGTCTTTCAACAAGTGGTTGCATGAATGCTCCGATACTCTGGCCAAATTTTCCCCAGAACAGATCTAGATGAGGTCCTGACCTGCCATCTTGATCTTCTCTGTATTGAGAATATGAATAACTGGACCCACCCTTGTAGCCTCAGGGACATGGGAAATCCCATGGTGCTTGGCAGTTTGAGGTTACACTTTGAGTTGGCTTGGAGAAAATCAACCATCGACTATGGGAAGAGGAAGACCATGTAGGATATGGGATAAGAACAAGGTTAGAGAAAGCCTATTCATTGAGCACAGTGCTGTAAGAATTTCCAACGCCCCGAGAACTGTCCACCAAGGTCTATGAATCTGTCTGCCTTTAAGATGCAATCCATCACGAGTTAGGATGTTTGGATGAATAAGTAGGCAGATGGCAGTTAGGACTTCTTTTTTTTTTTTTTTTCCCCCCCTTCACGTACAGTATGCAAGTCAGTGAATTAAAGTGTTCCAGAAGTCTTTATTAATAGTTGACCTTGGTGATGGGTCTTTCGCGCCCACCGCTTTCTACAAGCTGGTTGACTGAGCGCTTGCGGTTGCGTTTGAGCTTCGACAGGTCCTTATCGAACACTTCTCCTGAGCGAAGGGCTGACACCAGGTCATCGAACTCGCCCACTTCCTCAGACACGCCCCCTCCTGCGCTCTTCTTTGCCCTTCTCTCTCGCTCCCTCTGGTCCTTCAGCTGGGGTAGGATACAGACATGGAGATTTCATTAGTAGATACCACAGGTACTTGAAATCAATCAATTCTAAACAAATCTATGACGGTTTAAAATGGTCAACTTTTTTCCACCATGCAGCAACAAAAACACAAACGCTTATGGAGATCGCCTACCTGTTCCCCTGTTAACATGAGTAAGTCACTAACAAGCTGCTAATGTACAGCACATGGCCTGTCTGGGTGGCTCTAAATTGACCGTAGGTGTGAACGCGAATGGTTGTTTGTCTCTATGTGTCAGCCCTGAAATGATCTAGTGACTTGTCCAGGGTGTACCCCGCCTCTCGCCCACAGTCAGCTGGGATAGGCGCCATCTTGCCCGCAACCCTGCACAGGATAAGCAGTTATGGATAATGGATGGATGAAAGTTTCATCTGTATACAAATGAAAATTGATTACATGCTGCATCTGGTCAGGTGGCAACATGTACAAGGAAAATAAAATCGGACAGAGTACTGAGCTTTGTGGTACACCATGGAAAGCATCAATTAGAGACGTCTGGATTTTTTTTTTTAATTATTCTTCTAATAAGAAATATTTAAAGGGCCAAAATGTACAGTCAACTGGAAAGTAATTTGCAACGTGTTACTTTTCAATATAATTGATTTTAACATTGTAATAAAACTTCGGAGTAGGTAAAATCATGTTCCCTCAACTTCCCTCCATATTTGCATGACAAACGTAGCCGAACTGGAAATGATCCCTTCCACACGAGAGAAAAAACATCAGCTTTGAGCTTTAACAGCTGTATTTGACACGATAGCTTACATAACATTTTAAAAATATTTTACACGTCTTACTGGAAGACCGTATCTAGTTTAGCTGAATAAAATATACAGCATCAGTCAAAAGTTTGTACACCCCTACTTATTCATAGTTTTCTGTATTTTCTACATTGTAGAACAGTACTGAAGCCATCACAACTATGAAATGACATCTGGAACATATATGGAATTATGTGGTAAACAAAACTGTTTAAAAAACACTAACGTGTTTCATATTTTAGATTCTTCAACGTATCCAGTGTTTACCTTGACGATGCTTTGCACACTATTGGCATTATCTTAACCAGCTTCATGAGGGAGTCACCTGGAATGCTTTTCAATTAACAGCTGTGCTTCGTCAAAAGTTAGTTAGTGGACGAGTTTCTTGCCGCCTTAATGCGTTTGAGATCAAACGGTCAACAGTAAATAATAAGAGTAACTAGCCCTATTCTAAACCACAACTGTAGTAATCCATATTATGTCAGGAACCGCTCGACTAAGTAAAGAGAAACGACGTCCATCGTTACTTTAAGACATGAAGAAGTGTCTTTTAATTAATAAAAATAAAGAAAAACCTATGAATGAGTAGGTGTCCAAACTTTTGATTGGTTCTGTATGTCTCAATTATGATACTCTCCATGGTGTACCACAAAGCTCAGTACTCTGTCCAATTTTATTTTCCTCGTGCATGTTGCCACCTGACTAGATTACTATGCAGCATGTAATAATTTTTTAATATGTACACACAGATGAAACATCCATCCGTAACCGCTTATCCTGTACAAGGGCACGGGCGAGCTGGAGCCTATCCCAGCTAACTATGGGCGAGACGCAGGGTACACCCTGGACAAGTCACCAGGTCATCACAGGGCCAACACATGTACGTACTGTTCGTGCTTATCTCGACCACACATTTCCAGGTCGATGGATAGGTCGCGGTGGACCATTGCAGTGGCCTCTACACTCCACTGATTTGACGCCCTGTGATTTCTGGTTATGGGGTATGGTGAAGGAGTGCGTGTATAGCAGGAAAGTTTGTGGTATCGTCTATTCCCCGCGAAATGTGTGTCCGGGCTTTAAACGGTACTGTTGCTCGCTGGTTTTCGTTTGTTGAACACGATGGCGAACAGGTTGAGACCGTCCTGTAGATCATCTTGCACATATGATGCGTGTTTTGTGAATAAATGGTTATCATTTAAGTGTTGACATAATTTTGACTAACCCTGCATTACTGGATGGATAGTAACTGTATGCATGAATGAGAATGATATCTACATCACATCACTGTGTGTAACCGTGTGAGCCAGGCTTCTTAAGTGTGTGCAAGTCTACAAGCTAAATCAGCAGTGCCTCCTGTGATCTGTATTGCTGAGGGATGAGAAGAAATCAAAGAGTTGCTTGGTTCCCATACTCTTTCTGCTCTCTGCTCACATTCCTGACATTCCCTGGGGAAGACTTCTGAATGTACTGCCTAAAACCGAGAGGGGCTGGAGGTCTACTGACAGCTGATCTGATGGAATGACCACTTAATAAAGATATTGGGGGGGGTGATAAACAATATACAGAACACGATGAAACCCTGGTCACGTCACCGGGCATTTATTTATGAGGGGGAAAAAGGATGCAAAGTAAAGAACAAACAAAAGCATAATGACCACGGGAGGTGCTTATTTTAGGTTTACTTCTTTAAGGAATTAAAGCACTTCTGAACGAACTGAGGATATGAACTCTATAATTACTGCTTTGACTATTAAAGCAATCCTAAAGAGCCATCAAAATCTTCTTTTTAAGTCATACAATGCAGGAAATGATCTCCACTGAGACCAGCAGTTAAGGACTACGAAAATGGGACGTAATGATGCACAGAAGGTTATTTAGACGACAATAGATGAAACACGATGCTGCAGGCTGTATTTGGAACATGTGGCTCACCATGGCCTCCATGCGTGCTCGCTTCTCTTCCTCCTCTTTGCGACGCTGCATGTTCTCCAGGTCTTGCCGAGCCTCGCTGAACGACTGCAGAAAGGTGTCGAAGATCCCGAAGAACTCATCTGGCTGCATGCGTACCTGCTCCTCTCCAAAGTGCTTCAGAGACTTGGCAAACTGAGAAGAGGACAGAAGAGCACATCTGAAACAACAAGCAGAACAATGCTGGAAGAGGAATAAAAGCCAATAACAAAAACGACGAGACCGTCAATGACTGTGTAGCTCACGCTGGTCCAGAAGGAACGATCTAAAGTGGGCCATCTTGCGCAATAAATGTTGCAAGCTATATATAGAAGCGATATCCGCCCTAGGAATACCCAACCTGTTTTGCCAGAAAGAATCCAAAATGGCGAGGAATTGACTGAGAAGAAGCGATTTTTGTTCAACTGCTTAAGGCATGAAGGCTTAATTAGTCCATAACTTCATTAATAATTGTAATTAAGCAAATCTGGGTAGAAGCGATATGCACCCCAGGCAGACCGACCTTCCTGCCAAAAAGAATAAAAATTGGTGAAGAACTGAGAGAGCAGTGACTTTTGTGAAATGTGGACGACGCCAGACAACACAGGATGGTATAAGCTCATCGCCTGGATAAGCTAACAATGTTTCTAGACCTGTAATCATCATATAAATTTTAAATATTGCTCAGGAGGGAAAAATAAATAAATAAACCCGTGACGTAAAAGATCGTCATGCACTGGTTTCTGTTTACATTTTTCTGGCCTGGAAATTAACTCCACCCACAGCTGGAACAGAGCTGGTCAACTCGGTGACATTTCATTAAGAGGCAACTGGGTGGAACTGCGGGGGAAGGAAAGGCTTGGCAATATTTACCTCTCCCAGGACAGAGTCCACCAGGGGGCGAGGTATTGTTTTCAGTCAGGTTTCTTTTTGCTTGTTTGTTACGGGAAAATGGCTGGGCCAATCTTCATGAAACTTTCAGGATAGGTGGTCATTGGTCTCAAATAGAACCTCCAAAATTTTGGGGGTCATCCGGTCAAGGTTTTTGTGGCTACTGCCTCATATAGAGACGGTAGCCACTGTGTCATCATGCTGTAAGAATACAAGGATGTAACAATCACGCAGTACAGTGCGTTTTGACCGGCTGAGAGCAGCAAAGAATCAGAACCATGTTTATTGGCCAAGTATGTTCAGACACAAGGTCAAAATTGCTTTTTTGCGATATCTTCCTTCATATTCATCGTAAGCGTTAGCAGGTGAGGTTTGTTTTGCCTGGCAACACTTGTTTCAATTACAATCAATTTTTTAAACCAGTGTAGGCTGAATTTTTTAACTGGATTCCACAACCAGCTCCCACTGAACTTTCCGTATATCTAGAGAATATCCCCTAGGTTTTCAACACATTACATCGCTACCTCTGATGTCACTTCTAACACATTCGTAAGTTTACTTACAGTACAGCTTTCAAATGCACAGAACTTGCTGAAATGAACACTCGGTACAAAATGTATACTGCTCTCTCTCCCCATCTCGCTCTGTCGAGTCCCATGTTGATCCTGAGACACCAGCGATGTTGACGTCTTCTGCTTCTCGGACCTGCCTGATCCATCCTGATGCCCTACTTCTGGTTGGAGTCTCATCACATCACTTCTGTGGAACATGGCCCCATATGGACAGTCAAAAGTCACACCTGTAAGATGCTCTGGACCCTTACAGTAATACATTTATGGCTGAGGACTACAGTTGCCATGAACAGTTTATAACTTCAGCAAAATAGACCTCATGCTAAAACTAGAAGGATTTTCCTGCTTACAGTTATACTTTGTGATTATATAAATCATTTGCTTCTATAACAGTGTTCTGTAAATCACCTAAACGAGGATGGGTCCCCTTTTGAGTCTGGTTCCTCTCGAGGTTTCTTCCTCATGTCATTTGAGGGAGTTTTTCCTTTCCACCGTCACCACAGGCGTGCTCATTGGGGATAGATTCGGGAGAAAATCAGCTCATGTTTAAAGTCTTTATTTTTCTGCTTTGCGACAATGTCTGTTGTTAAACGTGCTATACAAATAAATTTGACTTAAAACAATATTTTGGCTACGCAGCACTGCACACTGCTGTGATAGTTACCATAAAGATTTTATTTTTGATTATAGTTTATTATACAGTGAAGATTATAGGTGGTTGTACTGTAGTTTTATCGTCAAGTTTATTTGTATAGTGCATTTAACAACACTGTCACAAAGCAGCTTTAAAGGAAAAAAAAAAAAAAAAGACTTTAAACATATGATCTAATTTTATCCCTAATAAATTTATTTATCCCTGATTAGCAAGTCTGTGGTGACGGTGGCAAGGAAAAACTTCACGAGACGACATGAAGAAACCTTGAGAGGAACCCGACTCAAAAGGGAACCCATCCTCATCTGGGTGATAACAGATAGCAGGATTATAAATAACTTGCTTCTATAGCTGTGTCCTATAGACTCACTGTGAAACCGGGAAATTCATTATAGTTTTAGCATTAAATCTGTTTTGTTGATGTTATAAACTGTTCATGGCCACTAAAGTCCTAAAGTTATCATGATAATTGTAGTCCTTGGTCATCATGGCAAAACTGGGTCCCGAGCCATCTTCCAAGTGTGTCTTTCAACTGTCCATGTGGGGCCGTCCTCCACAGGAGCGATGTGATGAGACTCCAGCCAGACGTTGGGCATTATTGCATGTCTGTTTATGGTGACTTAAATTCAACTGAAGATCAAACAGCTGCCTACTCCCGGTTTGGCCTCACCGTGAACATCGCCCGACCTCCACCCAGAGCTGATCCGCCAGACAGCAACATCTCTGTCGTGGGAAACAACATCGAGTGCATGGAGCGCTTCGCATACCGGTACCTTGGTAGTTTTCTCTCTGTCCAGTGCACTTCAACCAAGGACGTAGAGAACAGGCTCCAGGCAGCACATCTTGCGTTTGGGAGACTCAAGTCAGGTGTTCAAGAATAAGGACCTCAGCCATCGAACCAAACTGATGGTCTACAATGCTGTTTTGGTCTCGACCCTCTTTTATGGGTGCGAAATGCGGACCCTCTACCGCCGAGACCTGAAGAAGCTCAGCGCCATCCTCAACATCCGCTGGGTGGACATCACCACCAACATCACAGTCCTCGAAAGAGCCAGGGCAACCAGTATAGGAGCAATAATCATGAAACACCATCTTTGGTGGGTAGATCACACTGCCTGCATGGACGAAACAAGACTCCCAAGGAGAATCCTCTTCGGCGAGCTGAGCACAGGGAAGCACCCCAGGGTCACCCCATGCTATGGTACAAAGACCAGCTGAAGCAGACCCTCAAGGCAACCAACATAGACCCTGAGATCTGGGAGGAAGCAGCTAGACAGTGTACCAAGTGGCGAAACACCATCCGTACAGGAACGGAACTCTTTGAAGCAAACAGAAGAATGAATCCAGAAACCAAGCGACAGCACAGAAAAGAGAAAGAGGCACAACCCCAACCACCACCAACCTTTCAGTGCCACCAGGTTTTCAGAGCTAGAATCGGGCTCACCAGATGTGACTGGAAGGAACGAAATACTCTGATATGAGGAAATCGACGACCGACCGACCGACCTTATGGTGATTTAAATTCGATTGTAGATCAAGCAGAACAGATGCATTAGGATTGAATCTTAGGTGACAAGAAAACACAGAGAAAGCTTCGAGTTGAGAAATCTGCTCATCTCAATACCAAAACACTACATTTCACAAGAACAAGTTAACTTGTGATTTCTGACTGCTTAGGCTGTCCATCGCTCAAATAAGCCAGTGCAGCAAGTAGTACACTAAGAAGAAGAAACCTTTGTCACATGCACATTTCAAGCACAGTGAGATTCATCTAACCCATCTGAAGCAGTGAACACACGCACCCAGAGCAGTGAGCAGCCACACTACAGCACCCAGGGAGCAGTCAGGGGTTCGGTACCTTGCTCAAGGGCACCTCAGCCCAAGGCCGCCCCACGTTAACCTAACTGCATGTCTTTGGACTGTAGGGGAAACCTGAGCACCCGGAGGAAACCCACGCTGACACGGGGAGAACATGCAAACTCCACACAAAAAGGCCCTCGCCGGCCGCTGGGCTCAAACCCAGAACCTTCTTGCTGTGAGGCGACCGTGCTAACCAACAGCTCCAATGCAGGAACGATAGGATATTAGGGTCCAAGCACAAGAGAGAATTCATTCTGTGTGGCTCTGGTCCAGCAAAAATAACGACCCCCTTCCTGGTCATGGCTGATTCGGTGCAATCGAGCAACGCTGGAACTCCAAAAAGCAAGGCTACGATATTATACAGCTGCAGCAATGTAGAAATGGATGGAGTGAAAAATTGTGCACCAGGTTAGAGCATCCTCCCTGTTGATCTAGTGCCACATCATTCGCCTGATTATCTGTGCACTGAGTGAGCCATATCAATCTCAACTCCAACCGCTAACAGTGCATACTAACAAGAAAGGGCTTCATTGCTCCTGTGTGCATGATGGATGAGGTTACGCCTCATTAGACTACCATATGTCTTCTCTTATCACTACCACCTGTCCACTGATTACTGCCAGAGACAGAGGGAAAGAAAGAATGGATGAAGTAATATTCTGGGCTTCAACAGCACTTAGAAATCTCTTTGTTACACAACTAAATCCATTAAAAAAAAAAACCTAGAACTGCGTAAACTCACTAGAGAATACCCCCCTGCCGCTCACAACAAAATTTGTCAACTGGAACTGTGTGAACTTAAAACATGATACTTCTCCAACACCATGATTCGAATTCCCATTAATCATTCATCTCAATAATATATGGGGTCTAAATCCATTTGGGACAATTTCATGGAGTGGAACACCAGCCACATCACCA
>JAPFFA010000003.1:54223522-54234407 GCA_026153275.1 Sciades herzbergii | reverse complement strand
GCTGAAACCAGGACCTGAAAAATCCTGCTACATGACAATTCAAGGGTTCCTTTCATTGTGTCAACTGCTGTGTGAAGTCATAGTTGAGAGGAATTTACACAGAAACCTGATGGCTGAGTTCCAGAGTACTTTGCTCAAAGCTAAAGTCTGCTCAGCTTGCAATTTTAGATTCAGAGAACTTTTTCAGAAGGGTTTTTTTTTTTACTTAGGAAATTTATTATGGAATAATAAGAATTATTATACATATGGGCCACTTTTTCCATGTAATAAAAACATGTATTCTATTCCCTTCTAGTGGGTTTATTGATGACATGCAATATTGTTATATCACTTGTCCTCCATGTATTATGCGGCTGTCCCCAGTGGAGAATGAGCATGCAATATTGTTATACTATTGCACGTTGTCAAGACAACATGATGTCACATTGGAGCTCATGCAAATATCCAATGACACAACTTTTCTGCTGTGCTTGCGCAGAATCATTTCTTTGTCCACTGGGAAAGAGAGAAGACTAGGCTATTCCAGTGCTACTGCTAGGTTTAAGCACTAAATAAATAAACTGCAAACTGAAACTAAAGACTCACTGAACACCCAAAAGGCTACCAAAACTTCATTATATATTCTTCTTGCATATTTACAAGAGAAAAAAAAACATACCAACAGACATCGACAAACTGGAAAAGAGACATGTCAGAGATGTAAAACTTCCGTGCTAGCAAGTGACTGGGACAATTTGTAAACAGACATAGCCACCAGGTTTGGTTCGTTAAATACAGAAGATTTTGAGAGAATTTTGGCTGCCAGGTCGCTCCGTTGTGTGGAGTTATCGATGTTGATTTTAAAAGTAACTTACACAGGGAAAATAATAATATTCAGCTTGACTGTGCTAGTATTGGTCTTCGCTAATGCTACACCGGCTGGAAGGTAACTGGACTGCTGCACTAACAGCACCAAGTTGCAGGTAAGCTAGCATTGGCCTTTGAGAAGGCTGATATGAAGAGTGTGTATGTATAATAATAATAATAATAATAACATTGGCTGGCTGTTTTTTGTGGTATATCAGATATATTCCATTTAGCTACTCGTCTTCGACTCATTCAGCATCATGCTAGCTGACCGGAATATATCTGATCGACCACTCAATGCCAGCTAATATTATTTAATCACAAAACAATAACTTGGGAATGTTTATGAACAATAATATTGTCCAACTGCACATGGTGTGTAACATTCTAAACAATGCGAAGCAAACTTTTTTTTAGAACAATTGTTGTTGTTTCTGGATTCTGATTGGTTAGAAGGTGTTGATTAAGTAAGGGGTAAGATACAAAGAGTTGGTTATAATTGCAAAGGAAACCCTGACAGGGTGATGCAGGACCGTGAAGCTCAGTGGATGGGTCTGGACTCACCATGAAGGGGTTTCTTTTACAATAATGAGGGCTCACTGTACATAATCATTAATACATGGATACTGACTAAAAAATTAATAATTTGACATAACATATTGATTTCAAAATCATTTTATTGCATACACTAATGATGTGGTCCATAGAAACAGTCCATTATTATTATAATAATAATAATTTACTGACATAGTGCACGTATTACATTGAATATGCTCACACATGCATTACAGGAGATAAATTACAGTAAAATATAGTTAGCCTGTCTTACACCCAGGTCAAACGCCGCACATGACATGGTTGAACCCAACGCAAATGAACCCAAACAATAGGTTTTGGTCACTTGTATGTGGCTTGTCCCATGCAAAGCACAGCGCCTGACCCGGGCTTACAATATCCATGCATGCATCTATCCATCCATTATCCATAACTGCTTATCATGTACAGGGTCATGGGCAAGCTGAAGCCTATCCCAGCTGACTATGGGCAAGAGATGGGGTACACCCTGGACAAGTCGCCAGATCATCACAGGGCTAACACATAGAGACAAGCAACCATTCACACTCGCCTTCGCACCTACAGTCAATTTCGAGCAACCAATTAGCCTAACCTGCATGTCTTTGGACTGTGGGGGAAACTGGAGCACCTGGAGGAAACCCATACAAACACTGGGAGAACATGCAAACTCCACACAGGAAGGCCCCTGTTGGCCACTGGGCTCAAACCTAGAACCTTCTTGCTGTGAGGTGACAGTGCTAACCACTACACTACCGTACCACCCAGGCTTACAATATGTAAATATAAATAGCTATAAATATTAGACAAACTTCACTTAAATATATATATCCATCCATCCATTTTCTTCCACTTATCTGAAGTCGGGTCGTGGTGACAGTGGGGTATTTCAGGTGTCCCTCTTCCCAGCAATATTTTCCAGTTCCTGTTGGGGGATCCCAAGGTGCCCCCAGGCCAGATGAGATATATAACCCCTCCAGCATGTTCTGGGTCTACCCTGGGGTCTCCTCCCAGTTGGGCGTGCCCAGAAAACCTCCAAAGGAAGGCGCCCAGGAAACATCCTAATCAGATGCCTGAACCACCTCAGCTGACTCCTTTTGACATGAAGGAGCAGCGGCTCTACTCTGAGATTCGTCCAGATGTCTGAGCTTCTCACTCTATCTCTAAGGGTGAGCCCAGTCACCCTCTGGAGAAAGCTCATTTCAGCCGCCTGTATCCGTGATCTCATCTTTTCGGTCACTACCCAAAGCTCATGACCATAGGTGAGGGTTGGAACGTAGATTGACTGACTGGTAAATCGGAAGCTTTGCCTTCCGGCTCAGCTCTCTCTTCACCACTACAGACTGGTACAACGCCCGCATTACTGCTGATGCTGCCCCAATCCGCCTGTCCACCTCGCGCTCCATTTTGCCATCACTTGTGAACAAGATCCTGAGATACTTGAACTCCTTCACTTGGGGCAGCAACTCACTCCCAACCCGGAGGGAGCACACTACCATTTTCCGGCAGAGAACCATGGCCTCAGACTTGGAGGTGCTGACTTTCATCCCAGCTGGTTCAGTTTCTGCTGCAAATTGTTCCAGTGCTTGCTTAAGGTCATGCTCTGAAGAAGCCAACAAAAACACGCCATCTGCAAAAAGCAGAGATGCAATTCTGAGGTTCCCAAACCGGACACCTTCCTCACCCCGGCTGCACCTTGAGATCCCATCCATGAACATCACAAACAGGATCGGCAACAAGGGGCAGCCTTGGCGGAGTCCAACACCCACCAGAAACGTGTTTGACTTTGTGCCAATAATTGGGACACAGTGCTTACTTTGGTTGTACAAGGACTGGTTGGTTCATAGCAACAGCCCCGATACCCCATACGCCCACAGTGCCCCCCATGAGAGTCCCCGGGGGACACAGTTGTAAGCCTTTTCCAAATCTACAAAACACCTGTAGACTGGCGGGTCATACTCCCATGAACACCCCCCCCCCCCCCAAACAATCCTGCAAGGGTAAAGAGCTGGTCCACCGATCCACATCTACAACGGAATCTGCATTGCTCCTCCTGAATCTGAGGTTCGACAGTCGGTCAGAGCCTCTTTTTCAGCACCCTGGAATAAACTTTCCTGGGGAGGCTGAGCAGTGTGATACCCCTATAATTGGAGCACACTCTCTGGTCCCCCTTTGTGAAAAGAGGAACCACCACCCTGGTCTGCCACTCCACAAGCACTGTACCCAACCTCCACATGACATTGAAGAGACGTGTCAGCCAAGACAGCCCAACGATGTCCAGAGCCTTTAGCATCTCAAGGTGAATCTCATCCACCCCTAGCACCTTGCCATTAAGGAGCTTCTTGACCGCCTCAGTGACCTCTGTCAGAGATATGGGTGAAGCTTCCCCTGAGTCCTCAGACTCCACCTCCTCCACGGAGGATGTGTAGGATGGGTTCAGGAGTTCCTCAAAGTGCTCCTTCCACCGCCTGGCAATATCACCAGTTCGGGTCAGCAGTTCTCCTCCACCGGCTGCGTATACCCTGAGGCAAGCCCTGCTTCCCTTTTCTGAGTCACCGAATGGTTTGCCAGAACCTCCTTGAGGCCAGCTGAAAGTCCTTCTCCATGGCCTCCCTGAATTCCTTCCCCATCTGGGTTTTTACTTCAGCAACTGCCGAAGCTGCAGCTCTTCTGGCCTATTAGTACCTGCCTGCTGCCTCAAGGGACTCTGCGCCAACCAAGTCTGAAAGGCCTCTTTCTTCAGCTTGATGTGGCTTCCAGTGTCCACCAGCGAGTTCTTAGGTTACCGCCACGACAGGCACTGATGATTTTTTGGCCACAGTTCCAACCAGCCACCTCTACTATGGAGGCTTTGAACACGGTCTATTCGGATTCCATGTCCCCAACCTCCCCTGGGATGCATGAAAAGCTCTTCTGGAGGTGGGATTCAAAGACCTCATGAACAGAGGACTCCACCAGACAGACATTCCCAGTTCACCCTCACTACACACTTGGGTTTACCAGTTTCTGTCCGGCAGCCTCCCCTGCCATCTAATCCAACTCACCATCAGGTGGTGGTCAGTTGACAGCATTGGACCTCTCTTTACCCGAGTGTCCAAGACATACGGCTGTAGATCTGATGATACGACCACAAAGTTGATCATTGATCTTTGGCCTAAGGTGTTCTGGTGCCAGGTACACTTATGAACCACTTTATGCTCGAACATGGTGTTTATGGCCAATCCATGATGAGCACAGAAGTCCAACAACAAAACAGCACTCGGGTTTCGATCAGGCAGGCTGTTACTCCCAATCACCCCCCTCCAGGTTTCTCCATCATTGCCCATGTGAGTGTTGAAGTCCCCCAGGAGAACTATGGAGTCCCCAGTCAGCACCCCTTCCAGGACACCACCCAGCAACTCCAAGAAGACTGAGTACTCTGCACTGCTGTTTGGTGCATAAGCACAAACAGTCACAGTTTTCTTCTCCGCAACTTGTAGTCACAACCCTTTCATTCTCCGGGAAGAACTCCAACACAGCAGTGCTTAGCCGAGGGCTTGTGAGTATCTCCACAGCTGCCCAGCGCCTATCACCCTGGACAACACTGAAAAAGGAGAGATTCCACCCCCTCTCCAGGAGTTTGGTTCCAGAACCAGTGCTATGTGTGGAGGTGAGCCCAACTATGTCTAGTTGGTACTGCTCCACCTCTCTCACCAGCTCTGGTTCCTTCCCCACCAGAGAAGTGACATTTCACATCCCAATCACTAGTCTGCGCTGCCAAGGATCAGCACGCCCAGGCTCCTGCCTTTGCCTGCCACCTGGCTCACATTGCACCTGACCCCGGTGCCTATCCTTGCGGGTGGTGGGCCCACATGGCGGCGACTCTATGCAATTTTTTCGGGCTGTGCCTGGCCAGGCCCCATGGGCTAAGGCCCAGCCACCAGATGCTCACCTGTGAGCTCCACTCCCAGGTCTGGCTCCAGGAGGAGGCCCCGGTTTTCCACTTCTGGGCGAGGTGCTGCAGCTCCTTTTTGGCCATTTCATCAGGGTCTTGAATTGCTTGTCTGGTCCCTCCCCTGGAACCAATTTGCCTTGGGAGATCCTACCAGGGGCTAATGCCCCTGACAACACAGCTCCCAGGATCACTGGGACACCCAAACCCCTCCACCACGTTAAGGTGGTGATTCTTCAGAGTGGTTAAATATATATTGGATACAAATTCTATCTAGCTAATACTGTAATAGTAAAGAAAATGAAACTTGAATATACCATAATACAAACATTAAAATAAAATTATTCTACTGGCAGCGATATGCCTCCCTGAATAGATTAGTTTTCAGGACGCATTTAAGAGAGTCCACATTAGTGGCATTTTGGATAAACGCAGGCAAACCGTTCCATAGTTTGGGTGCCATGACAGTAAATGACAGTCACCCACATCAGAGTAACTAGGGTCCTTTATACAGAAATAACAGACAGTAGAATCCTATAATTGACTAATCATCTACAACAGTAGTGCAGGCTGTAAATCAAATTGCAGGTTTATATTCATGTGTTCATTGTGATACATTATCTTTTCTATAATAACAAGATACAGGGAGACTTGCATGGTGGATTTATCACATTAATTTTAAAAAGTGTTTATATGTGGCGGTTTTCTCTGAGGAGACATTTATAGTACTGTGCAAAAGTCTTAGGCACATGTAAAGAAATGCTGTGGACATGGCTTAAAAAATAATGAAATGAAATGCTTCAACATTAAAAAAATACTATAAACAGTAATCAGTAGGTCATAATAATTGAAACAGTTAATATTTGGTGTGAGACAACCCTTTGCTTTAAAAAAAAAAAAAAATAGTAGTCTGAGGTACAATGAGTGCAGTTTGATAAGGAAATGAGCTGTAGGTTTTACTGAGCATCTTGCAGAACCAGCCACAGTGACACAGTCTGGACACTTGGACTGTCACACTTGGTTCTTAATTTTGCACCAAAACCCAGTAGCCTTCATTATGTTTTCTTTTTTAATCTGAAAAGTGGCCTCTTGTGTAATATGCTGCTTAGATACAAAACAAAAATTCTGTAACATTTAATTTTGTGCTGGAAAGTGAATGAACCTTTGAACCTCAAAAATGTTTTTGTATTGACTTGATAATGTCGAAGTCATAAAATAGAAATCTAAAACATAGTTTGTATGAGAAAAAAATAAGGTGCCTAAGACTTTTGGACAGTACTGTGTTTAGGTTTTATTTAGTATTAGGAGTCTCCAGTGTCAGTGCTTTGTCACATTCAGAAGTAAAGCTATTACTTTAAGTTTTCTGAGAAAGGGAAGGTCTTCAGGATGAAGGGCTTTGTGGTTTCTCGGTAACCTGACAACATGTGTTATGTTTTGTAGCTTTGAGAGAGAGAAAAAAGTCTGGCAAGGCAATAACGTTTTTTTGTTCTATCCACATTCACTGGATATGAGCAATCGTGTGCTCTGATTGGCTACTCTACTACTAGGCTGTCAGCTCATATACCGTGAGTAGAGAAAAACAAAATGGCGGCGCGCATTGCTGAAACAACCAAAGGCGGAAAAAAAGCAACAAACAACTGTTGACAGGCAAAACAAACCTCGCCTAGCAGCACTTGTTTTATACCTATATGTTGATAATGGTAATATTTCTCAATCATCAGTTGTGAGGTTATAGTCCTATGGAAATCCATGACCTTGAGTTTGACATTTCAAAATCATTCAATGTCAAAGCTCATGGTGGCAACTGAAAGCCCATATGGGACTTCTTATATGCTGATAATGGTAAATATCTGGCTATCATGAACCATTTTAATGTTATAGCCCTTTGAAAACCCATGACCTTCAATTTGACCTTTCAAGGTCAAAGATCGTGGTGCCAAATGAAAGCCTATATGGCACTTCTTATAAGTTGATAATGGTAAATATCTGTCTAGCATCAACCGTTTTCAAGTATTAGCCCTCTGAAAATCCGTGACCTTAAGTTTGACCTTGCAGGGTCACTCAAGGTCATAGCTCATGGTGCCAAATGAAAGGCCATATGGGAGTTCCTATGTGCTCATAATAGTAAACATCTGTCTATCGGCAACCATTTTCAAGTTATAATGAAAAATGTTATTTTGATTGAAAGGTTGACCTTTCTGGTGACCTTGACCTTCACCAGATTACCCCCAAAATTTAATCAGGTAATCTATGGACCATTTGGCCACCTACCTTGAAAATTTGAAGTCAATTGGTGCCACTATCTAAACGCTAGATTGTTAACAGCAGACACACAAACAAATAAACCGCACTGATTACAATACCTTGCCCCACTTACTCTGTTGCAGGAGAGGTAAATATGGAATAAAAGTGTTTATTTTTTTCACGGCCCAGTTTCCATCAAATCCTGCGCTCTGATTGGCTGGTGAGCAGGTCTGTATCCTACGGTACGGACCCCGGATACGGACCTCTGGCGACTCGCTCATTTACAACAACAACAAACATAGTAGCAATTTTTGTTAACATTTATTTTCGCATTTCTCAGGAGAATAGCATTAATTTAATAAAGTTTTTATTTATTGAATTTCAAAAAAAAAAAGATCTGTTTCTTAAAATCCAGTGAACATGTATAGAATAAGGCAGTTATTCCACTCAATGTAGTTGTACATGGCTTACTCGACTCTATGCACCTTGTTGACTATCAGCTCATGTACGACTCGATTTAGTGGAATAACTGTTAAATAGCTGTTAGAATGTAACATGTAAATGTAACTGTAAATAGATTAAAAACAAGGTATGAGTATATTGTTCACAAATTGCTGTGGTATAAGATGAATAAAATGCCTCAGGGCATCCTTCGAGTTCAGTATCAACTTTGGGGTGGTATCAGGATCACACTCCCCAGTCATGTTTTATTCCTTACTTATTACAGGCTAACCTTGTAAGAACCTGTTGACATTTTCCATTAGCTAGGTGGAGTATGAAATTGAAACAGCAAATCTTCCTGCTTTTCAGAACTGCAGTCAAAGGAGCCAGAGGCATAGATCCTCTTCATCAACTGCCATGTGTTTGGCTCTTGTTCTTTCAGTGTGGTTTGCTAGAGCCTTTAAAATAATGATAAACCTCAGCTCTGATAATTACTGTGATCATGGCTTTGGGGATTCAACGCAAGCCAGCAACTCCAGAACCGAGCCGTTTGCTCCTGTGTGCTCCACCACAGGCCCTGGATCACCCAGTTTTTCCTGGACATTTTTGGCTAATGATGCCCAGTTTGGGAAAAGGACCAGTAATTGCAAGCAGGGCTCAGAAAGAGGAGATTATTAACAAGCAAACACATGTTTGGACGGTGTCCAGTTCTAGTTAGGAGAGAACCAGTCACTCATCAAGCTGTGATGCATGGTGGCTAATAGACAACGCTGGAGTGCTTTGCTTATAAAGATGTGTGTGTGTGTGTGTGTGTGTGTGTGTGTGTGTGTGTGTGTGTGTGTGTGTGTGAGTGAGTGCGTTCTGCTTTCTTCTGCTGCACATTTGTCTCCAGAAAACTGTGCTTGCATTATCACTGCCGTGTATGTTCTGTGAGAATTAAAGGTCTGGAATTCAGATGATATCATGTCATATCATAGTAACCCAAGTTTGCCTTCAACATTCCTCCTCTGACTGCATTCCAGCTGTTGTCCAGCGCTTCACATCTAATACAGAGGTGATCTTCGCATTGCAGCTGTTCAATTATTTGCTCAAGGTTTTTCTTCCTTTTTTATTTTATTTTTATTTTTTTTAACACAAAGCCTTCTGCTTCTGTACACACAACCTTATGACACATCATGAATTAGCAATGGGTTGCAGTCTAAACGTTTTTGACAACAGTGGTTTATTATTGAATGTACTGACCAGGTTTCCCCTGAAATGTTTCAGCCATATATCTTTCTTGTTTCCGCCAACACGTGCAGTAATAAATCGCAGTGAGGCCAGTGTGGCCAACTATAAACACACTTGTGCCGACAGAGGAAGAGCAAATGGTCGAGACTTGAGAGCATAGCTTTATTTGACATGAATGAAATATGGACATGTTTGAAAGTTGTCCATTAAACTGGAACTCTGGGGTTTGTTTAACACTTACGATGTGTCAGCCTTAGAAGGGAAAAAACATGAAGGAATCTGTAATAATGCAAAGTCTGCAGAACGCTGTTGACTTGGAACATTCAGAAACCTACAGGGCTGCTTTTTGGCAAAGGTCCTTGAAGGCAAATATTCTCTCCTTAAATGACATTTTCAGAGACATTTCCCTTCTCTGCAAGTGATGGATATTTACATGATATGTCTCCTTGCCAGAAAATGCTTCACCAGATGGTAAGCATTCTGCTTTTGATTACGATATAATGATGCTGCCGTGTTGTGTTGGAGATCCTGGTCATGTAGACCTCACCTTGTGGTTTAAAGTAGGTTGAATTGCAGAAGTGAGCCTGGCTTGCATGTTAAAGAAAAATACATCTCCTTTATGGAGACGAGTCATGCATTGTTCATGACCATTTTATTTATTTATTTATTTATAATTCTAGCAGACTTTGTACTCTTCACAGTATACTCCTTGTTATAGCCATCTTTAACATAGCTCCCAATACACTTTCACCACAGTTTTAATGACATTTTTGTCATGACATTGAGAACCCATACGGCCCTGGTCACACTATTGGTCCCACTCCAAAAAATGTCATGTCTAAGCTCCTATTAGATCATGTTAAGCCTCACTCACAACCTGCTGTATGTGCTACTATGGGCGGTCTACAGTAAAAAAATTGGCAAATCCATGCTTGAGACTTGCACGACACTTGCGTGTGTTCAGCGCCGTAAAAGGTCGCAGACTGCCCGTGAAGACTTTTGGTCCTGCACATGCAAATTCTACAGGTCTTGCGACAAATCAAGAACGCGTACACTACGTACGGGACCCGTACTCCTTTTGTACGCCTGAACCAAGTCAGCAGCACGACTAGTAGGGGCTTTTTGCGATGTCAGTAAGACGCATGAGTGACGCACAGTCATTGTACGAGTGACGTGCCTCAGAAGTACTACACAAGTACTCCGCACTTGCTATTTGTGCTGCCCACAAGACAGGAGTACATCTCACTTTCTACCCCTATGTGTGGCAACCTGCACGCAGTGCATGCGACACAAGGGGAAAGACTCTGGGTATATATATATATGGGGGGAGGAACCAAGGAACTGATCATGTAGCGTGTAGCATTGTAGAAGGGAAGAAGACCACCTCACTTGTTGTTTTTATTTGAGTACGTTAATTTACCATGCAAACGTCAAATAATAAAACATGAGTATAAGGGAATAATGCATTTTATTACATTGTGAAAAAATCCCAACTAAATAGTCCAACAGTTTGAGCACTGAAACACACTTTGACTCTGACTCCGAGCTGCTGTCCTGCTCCTACTCCTGCTGAGTGGTGGGACGGGGTGTCAGGATGTCCTTGTCCTCATCACTGAGCAT
>JAPFFA010000003.1:54210744-54222847 GCA_026153275.1 Sciades herzbergii | reverse complement strand
CGTACTCCTCCCCCAAACTTTCCCCCGGGTTCACCGCGACCCTGCGGCACGGCTGCGAGCTACCAAACCCTGCGACCCATGCGTGTCCAAAACACTTGCGGCGGGTTGTGAGTGAGACTTCAGATATTTATCACCAAAAGCACATAATGTCCTAATAGTTTTCATATAGGACTAGCTTGGGTAGCATAATGATTTTTTTTTTTCTGATCTACGTCCAGGTGACCACAGTCACCCAAAGCCTCCCATTTTGGCCGTATGCCGTGTTGAATGTAGATACAGGACCAGATAGGACCGGTTCATAGTTTTTGGCTGTTTGGCATAGCCTTGAAATTTCTTGTTGGTTGGACTGCTAATAGTTGATGGTTTAAACGTGTAGTAAGATTCAAGCTGCATGTTGAATGCCAGTCTCACCAGATGCAATGCAAACCCATGGTTCCGTATGTGACATTTTCCGTAAACAACTTTAAGTTATTTCTAGTTGGCTGCTGTGTCCCAACAGGTAAGAACCAGAGTGATTCAGAATGCTCTCTGAGAAGGCGGAGTCTAACATATATAGGTGTAATACACAGACTTCTGAAACACTGAGAATTTTAAGATGCGCCATTCGGCCGAAGTTCATTTGACTATTTTCCTTAAACATTTATGTCACATCTGGAATTTTATTTGCCTCTGTAACTGGTGTTCTGATACCCAGAGCACCCTGGGGAGCAGTTGGGGGTTAGGTGCCTTGCTCAAGGGCACTTCAGCCATTCCTGCTGGTCCAGGGAATCAAGCTGGTGGTCCCCTGGTCCCAAAGCTGCTTCTCTAACCATTAGGCCATGGCTTCCCCCTTATCCAATTCATGTAACTATTTATTTATTTATTTAACTTAAGAAATACTCATTTCCTAGGGATAACTTTAATATCTGAAATCCCAAGACATCAGGATAGATTAGTAAAGGGTTTGCACAAGGTGCTTGAAGTACTGGAGTGTAGTGTTTTAGCTTTTTTGATTGGAGCATTCATTCATTTTCCTTCCACCTTTCCTAATGGGGGTCACTGTGTCAAAAGGCCCATGATTGTCAGCCCAGAGGCCCATGGATGTCAACCCAGAGTTCTCTATCCCCATCCATAGATTTCACCTCTTCTTGGTGGATCTCCAGATGTTCCTGAGCCAACTGTGAGACATAACTTCTCCAGCTAGTCCTGATCCTGGGTTTGTCCTAGGGTTTCCATAGAGTGCAACTGACTTGATGCATCTCTAGCAAGAGCTGACTGGGGGAATCCTTGAAAGGAGCTTGAACCGCCTCTTGATTTGAAAGTTCTAGTCCTTGGCTGTCCCGGATTATCAAGCTCTGCACCTTTTTTAGAAACAGAAGCAATGGAAAATCAGATACGTTGTGGCAAAGTGCTTAAGAAATACCAGAATTATAAATGCATGTCATAAAGATGCATTTGTATTGGCATGGTAGCATAGAAGGTA
Organism: Sciades herzbergii; assembly: GCA_026153275.1. Lineage (NCBI taxonomy): Eukaryota > Metazoa > Chordata > Actinopteri > Siluriformes > Ariidae > Sciades > Sciades herzbergii. The sequence continues at coordinate 54,221,385 of JAPFFA010000003.1, read as the reverse complement.
GTTTTGCCTCTTCACAGCTCCACGATCCTTGGGTCAGGCTTGGGGTTATGGTCAGTGTGGATGTTCTCCCCTTATCTTTGTGCATTTTCTCTGGGTCTTCTGGCTTCTTTATCTCCCAGAAACATGCTAGTACGTGGATTGGCTACATCGACTTGTCCCTTGAGGTGAATGCATATAGACATGGTCCAGGGTGTATTCCGACAGCACGCCAAGGGTTTGCCTCAGGATCCACAACAACCTTGACCAGGATAAAGATGAATGGATTTACCACTAGCACACTACTGAAAATAAATTTTGAAAATATTAATCTATTGACTTGGCAAAGAAATTGCTGCACAACAAACTACATAAAAATGCTTGAACATGACAACCCGCTGCTCTCATCATTCTAACAGGATGATGAAATGGTGTCTGAAAAGTGCAAGTGTAGTTGTTTGGTGAATGACATCTTTTGTGTACTGCTTCAAAACATATTAGTTCTTGAAGTCTTTGAAAGCTCCAGATTTTGGTTTTGAAGCGTCTTTGTCTGCATTGGTGTTTACAAAGGGGTTTAACTACACCATTGCAGACAATATGAATCATATTTTCATCCTTGAAAGACCAATTTTGGATGAAATGGAAACTCCGGCTCATCAGCCACAGCTATACAGAGAAGGAAGACTCCTTTCAGACATTGCTTATGGATGTGGTGATATTAAGGAATCCTTGGCCTGCTCCCACCATTTATCTCATTTGTGACCTGGCATAATTGCTGCCATACTGCAGGATCTAGTGAGTCGTTGGATGCCTCTGGGCTTTCTGCCAGCTTCTGCTATGCTATCATTTCGGAAAATAAGCTCACCCTCAATAGGCTCCATACACGTTTCTTCTCTTAAATTTTGCTGGGTGCTTTAATGCATGACATGCTTTGCCATAATTGATACCAAGATTGGTATCAAAAGCAAACTTTTCCAACTGTCTGCTAAAATTCCATATCAAGGGATCTGTAAAGATTTTAAAAAGGCACAAGATAAAGAACAATGATTCAATTTAAAGGTCAAATCATATTCCACCGAGATGATCTATATTTTTCATGGAGGTTTTGTCGTGCATAATTTGTCTTGTAGGACAGCAGGGGTTCTGCTCTCAGTTGCAGCACTCCAGTGTTGTTTCGTCTGTCTTGCATGCAGTGTAAAACAGAACGGATGGCCCTGATGTTATCCAGAAGTAATTTGCGTCAATCTAATCAAAGGCCTACATCACGAATGGAACAGCTGGCGAAGGAATGTGCCTTGCTTTTGATTGCTCCCAAAAGATTTCATTCTATTTTAATCTGTCGTTTTGAGAAATGTTAAAGAAATGTAACACTTTAGAGTTTCGAGAAAACTCATGATGTGCAACAATGTGAAAATGCAGACAGGAAGGTTTTACTAAAAATACATATCAGGATTTTAGTTTATTCTTTAGTGTTTATCATATTTTGTCACAAAAAAGGCAGCAGCAGCACATCTGGGTTTATAGTCGCAAACAACGTGAGCAACACAAACAGCCATCTCGCTATGCGAGGGTTGTGGATAACCGAGTGCTGTTTTATGTTTAAGTTTTACTGATGTAGTGAGTCGGCCTTCATCCTCCACCCTTAACCGCAGTCGTATATACTGTAGGCCGCATGCTTGCTACTTCCTCTGCTCATGCCATAGAGCTTGTTTATGGTCATATAAAGTCATGACATGGGTTTATCAGTGAGGAGAAATGCTCTGTTTGACCACTACAGCAATTCACATTTCATCGTAGGGAGTTATGAAAGTGTTTTAATGGTCTTTGATATTATATTATGGCACTAGTAATCCATCCATCCATTATCCATAGCCACCTATCCTGTGCAGGGTCGCAGACAAGCTGGAGCCTGTCGCAGCTGACTATGGGCGAGAGGCAGGGTACCCCTTGGACAAGTCGCCAGATCGTCGCAGGGCTGACGCATAGAGACAACCAACCATTTACACTCACATTCACACCTACGGTCAGATGGTTAGAGTCACCAATTAACCTAACTAGCATGTCTTTGGACTGTAGGGGAAACCGGAGCACCCGGAGAAAACCCATGCAGACATGGGGAGAACATGCAAACTCCACACAGAAAGGCCTCTGTTGGCCCAGGGCCTCGAACCCAGAACCTTCTTGCTGTGAGGCAACAATGCTAACCACTACACCACAGGGTACTAGTAATTAGGGTATTTATTAAAGTTTCATTACTACCCTCTTAGGCCCTGGTCACACTACAGCTCGCAATGGATTTGTGAATACTTGGCAATGGAAAAATTGGTAGCATTGCCACAATCATGCAATGCATGGCGAATGTTCTCCGAGCTTTGTGAATTGTTTTTTGGTGTCTCTCTGCCTCGTGAGTGGCCAAAAACATCATGAAAAATTTCGGTGCAGACATTGAAATTTGGTGGCAATGTTTTCATTGGCAAACTAAGTGGCGAATACTCAGAGATGGGTTTGGGAATATTTCCCAAAGCTCAGGGAAGCATCACCACCAAAACGCCTCATTTTCATTGATAACCCATCACAAAGCTTTGCAAGCTGTAGTGTTACTGTAGCCTTGGGTTGAGTCCTAATGGTTAACTGATCAGCATGTGAACCATGCCTGTAGTGTTTAAGGCTATTAAATAGAAAAGTACACATTAATTGAAATACACGATCATCTTCTTTCGGCTACTCCCGCTCAGGTTCGCCATAGCGGATGTGTTCAGCATATTTGACCTGGCACAGGTTTTACACCAGATGTCTGACCTGACGCAACCCTCCCCAGGCTTGGGACCCAGTACCAAGTATGCACTGGCTTGTGCAACCCCAGTGGCTGGGTATTTTACCGAATCTGCATGCCTTTGGACTGCAGGGGAAACCAGAGCACCTGGAGGAAACCCACACAGACACGGGGAGAACATGCAAATTCCACACAGAGAGGCCCTGGACGGCAGTGAGGTTTGAACCCAGAACCTTCTTGCTCTGAGCCGACAGTGCTAACCACTTCACCACCATGCCACCCTATTGAAATTGAAACACACTATCTGAAGCACATTAACAGTGTTTACTTGGTACTACATAACGGATAACAATGAGGTTTCAGAAGAAGGAAAAGAAGAGAAAGAGCTTCTTTCCTCACCCACTGGCTCACACTGTAAAAACACACACTGGCGTGGCTTCATGCCGGTTTTATTTGGTTCAGTGTAAATCACTAAAGCTGGAATATCGAGATGTCTTCTTTACGCCAATATTACAGAATAGCTGTATAAAAAGGGCTATAGTGTAAACATCCAAATTCTAATCAAAGGTCCAGAGTGCAAAAATGCAGATGTGCTGAGTTATGGTAGAGACTCGACTTTGGCAAGTTAGCAATCTGCGAGATGAGAAAACGTGATGGCGTTAGCTTTGGAAGCTAGACTTTGAGCAGAGCATACAGATGAGGAGATGAGAGACCTGGACAGACTATAGGACTAAAGCACTGCTGTATCAGTCTCTTTAGGTAGAGATAAAACAAGGGCTAAACTCCACTGGCACCTCTATCAGCTGGTTGTTGAATTGCATTGTGGATAATGTAGGAAACCAACATGAAATGGATCATGTTGATGACAGAAGTTTAAACAAAAAAAATCTGAGACTTTCATTACATAATAAATCTTGGACACAACTGAAGGTCACTTTGTTAATTGTAAATACAAATATGCAAATTATAGAAGAACAAGCATTTATTTGTCACATGCACACTCAAGCACAGTGAAATTCGTCCTTTGCATTTAACCCATCTGAAGCAGTGAGCGCACACACAAGTGAGCAATGAGCAGACACACATACCTGAGCAGTGGGCAGCTATACTACAGCGCAAATTGTACATTTTTCCTTTGAAATTGCTGTAATCAATTTTTAACATCCTGATTCCTGATGGCTATGATAGAAATAGATGCTTGGCACAAAAATTATCCATATTTGTCCTGTCTCTTTATTCAGCAAATAAATTTTTCAACTTGGTTTAGTCTTGTATTAGCCAAACAGAAAATGTTTGCCAAGAAGGTTCACCAGTTTCATGTGTACCAGGCTTGTAGTATTTGAGTCCGACTCATGACTTGACTTGGACTTGAGCACTGATGACTCGGACTTGGACTCGAACTCATGCATTAACTGCATTCGGATTCGTAAATTGGAGACGAGGACTTTTTTTTTTGGTCACATGCCATAATAATTTGGCATAAGATATTTTTATCTACATTAATTTTTATACTAATTTTGTGCAAGAGAATGGACATTCACCTGTTCATACGTCATGTTCAGGAACAAACTAACGCTAATGGTGCTAAAATGCCTGAAGAGAACACCCCTAGGATTGTCCGCTTTGCTTCTACAGACTTCTCGTGCAGTGGGGAAAAAATGCACTGCTATGCGTTCCATATGTAGAAGAACTATTGAGGAGACGACGGGGACAACCTCAAACTTCAATAGTCATTTCGCAAGACTCCACCCAGAGAAGGAAGTGACACGCAATGCTCATTGCTCTGTTGATAGTGGGCGGGGCTTGCTTGCTGAGCGATGAACTAGCTAGTGTTAACCCTCTCTCATGTTATTTGCTCTGTTGATAGTGGGCGGGGCTTGCTGAGCGATGAACAAGCTTTTTATCTGTAGCCTATTAACTAAAGTGGGCAGTCGAGCAGTAACGTTAGTCTGACACAGTAGCAGAGACAGTTTCACATAAAGGCAGCAACAGCCACCGTCACATGGTGCAGTTGGAGTCTTGTTCTTGGACTCGACTCAGTTTTTTTTTAATGACTTGGACTTGAACACTGGGGACTCGAGGTTTAGTGACTCAACTACAACTCTGACGTGTATGCAGATATCCCTTACAAGAGTAACTAAAGGGTAAATATGTATACAGTATCCAAACAGCTAGTTTAAGAGAATAACAGATACTCTGAGATTATGCTGTTGCTGATTAAGTGTATGGGAAGTAAGAACAAAAAAGGCAAAAGACTTGGGAATGCAGGGAGATGTAGGAACTCTTGTGGCTTAGTTAGTGGTAGAAGTTAGCACATTTCTAACACTGAATACTTTGGCTATATGTAAAATGCCATTGGACTTTAGGTTTCAGTCAGAGTTATTACCAGCAACAACAACAACAAAAAATGACACCGTGGTGGTGCAGCAAGTAGCATTGGTGCCTTACAGCCCAGGGATCCCAGTTCATGTCTGAGCTTGGGTGGATATTCACATGTTCTCCCAGCATTCGTGTGCATTCCCTCTGCTTTCCTCCCATCTCCCAATAGCATGCCAGTAGGTAGATTGGTTACACTAAATTGCCTCTAGGCATGAAAGAATATGCATTTCCAACGTGTGCCACTGTTCCCAGGATAGACCCCTGATCAGGATAAAGCACGTACTACAATGATAGAATAAAATATAGCCACAAGCGGCAATGAAGCGCCCGAGCAACTCCGGTATACCAACTATGACACGAATCCAACAAACTGCCTCAGAGGAGAACATCAAAATGTAACACGTGTCAAAACACACAAAACCAAAAATAACGCACTTCCTGTTGAGTATGACTAATCGTCATTGTTGGCTGTTCATTGCTAGTGATGATGACTACTTCATTAGGATGTGCAGAAATGCAGATAGGTCTCGAGGCCCGCACCAGTGCGACAGAGTCACCCACAGCAGTAGCATGAATGGCCCGGCCCAGCCGCCATGGAATGTCTGGCCTCATGAGCTCTCATGTGCTATTCTCCTCTCCTAACAAAGCACCTTGCACAGTAAGGTAACACAAATGATGTCATGCCCCCATCCTCTTGTCTCTCTGGACCTCCTGATGCCAAGTGGTGAACAAAAGTGCCACACAACCGACAGATATGGAAGTTGCCCCGCAGTGACAACTGACTTGCCGAGTGATGCCATCCATTGCCCATTTGAATGGCTCTTCCACATGCTGTCTGGTGGTGTGCCATTGGCCCTGTTGGGTTCATCTGCCACATTGCACCAAAAAGTGCCCTGCTGCCAGCACTTTATTAATGATAAACTATTTAACCCATAGCTGGAACCCAGGCAGGTGCTACCACTCCGGGTCAGAGCGGACGTGGGAGCAAAGGTGATTAAGGGGTATATCCACTTTCCGCAATACTCAAGTCCTCCCGGACCTGAGACTCCCCACTGATTGCAGTTTAAAGTCATACTCAGGACTAAATATGTAGTATGGCTAATACAATGTACATTACACTTTTGTTTGTCTTGGGGCACCCCACACACCTACCAAATTTGACACGGATAGGTGAAACTGCATACCAGGCAAAAGTCTCAATGACATGTGGGGGCCCTATGGAGTTCCCAGGACACACCCGGGGCCAAGCCTCTATCCCTGGGTAGCAGTGGCCAGGTCTGATGTGTGTACCAAATTTAATGAGTTTTCGCCCATGGGAACCACCTCAAAAATGGTCAAATCTTGAAGAAAAAGAAGAAGAAGAATCCTTAGGAAAACAACAGGGCCTTGCACCTTGGTGTAGCACCCTCCAGTGGACACCAGAGACCATGCACCTCCAGTGCTTGGGCCCTAGTGAATGAATAACAAAAATATGGTATAGAAACAAGTAGAAAACAAACTAAAAAAGAATAGTGAGTATGAATATGACCATGTGCTAGTGGTAAAACTCCTTCGTGATATAATTCACACCACCTCTGATTGGCTTACTGATCAACTCGTTTCTTTGATCTAAAAATAAGAAACGATAAGTATGTTATTACAAGATCCTTGATGTTTCCAGTGGTAAATGCAGCCTCGGAAGGTTAAGAAGTGATGATCAACTGACTAAAAATGTGAGCAGTTTAAGGTCTGGAGATGCTTCCTCTAAGCCCTGAGGCAGTATGGGTTTGGGTGGATAATTGCAGGCCTCTGCTCTTCCCAGATTAACTGTAAGAGTACATAATGAGGCTGACCTTTACGTAGAAGCCATTCTGTCTCTCCAAAAGTTGACTGAAGGAGAGATTTTCTCCTCTTCTTTGCATGACTTGTCCATGAGATGTATCGCACTGCTTCGGGAAAGAACTGTCAAGAACAACGTCTGTATTCCCTAACAGGTGTATATGATTGACATTGTATTATGATTCTTTTACACACACTGCCTTTTCCTTTTTGTAAACACGAAGAAACCCTCCTGGCTGACCATGAACACTAAAACAAAAGACCTTCAAATGTTCTGTGGGCCTTAGTAACTTGATATGCCCTCTAGAAGTGTTACATCTAGGAAACTGTCTGAATCTATTCATGGTTCTCGTCTTTGGTCGTCTCATGGTTTTTTTAAATAACATCTTTATTCACTCCAAAAAGTCTGCTCTTGCAGTGCATGCTTGAAGAGAAACGCAGGTTGGTCCTCTGACACATGGGCCCATGGCGCGCCATGTCACCTTGATGTGATACAGTATATGTTAACCGGCAACAATGACCTTCCTTTACTGTGAATAGAGCTCCAACTGTGTAGTGTAAAGCTAATATGTATAGCAGACGTGGATGTCTAGACTGTGATTAAGGTTGCACCTGAGGATACATCTCCTAAAGGGAGAGATTTGTGACATGTAAAACAGCTTCATAAGAGTGATGGGTGCTGTGGGATGTATACGATGTAGTCATGCCACCCTGTCAAATATCACATCTATAACTCATGCCTTCATCCTCATGACTTTTCTCGATGCTTAAAACATCCAAACGGATCCTCTGGGTGCATTGTCCTCTCTCTGGGTGTGTTTTCTATTAAACACGGCTGTCTGATGACTCATCCAATTGTCATCTCGGTTTACGCCGATCGAATACCAAGAAATTTAAACCTGACATTTGAGGCAAATATATAGCCATAACACCCCAGAGAGAACATTTACAATATGATGTCATGTTGCTTGTGGAGAATATTTCAGGAATGCTCTATTTTTTGGAAGAAAGATGAGGCTGTTTCCTGAGCATGATTCTTGTGGAATTTTGTTATGGTTGGCTATCGTACGATCATCTTCAGGGAATGTTCTGCTGGTTTCAATCAGGATTTTCCACACAAAAAAAATGTAAAAAAAAAAAATAAAAAATCCTAAAATGCCTGACAATTCAGCTCACGTGAGCTTGTTTCTGCTCCCATTTCACATTGTATAATTAAAATGGTGTGATAGCGGTAGGGGTTGAGGGGGGGAAAGGCACGATCTGTAAATGTGGTAAAGGAATTCACGTTGCAGTTGGATTTCCATGCCGAAGGCAAAAACCGCACAAATGAGTAAACCGTGCTAGATGTCCAATACTTGGGCCAGTTTGATGTGTTTCTGTTTGGCATCCATGGGAGGTTAAATGTTTTCTTAATAAGTCAAAGCATACCAGTGCGGAGTGTTTCCTTTTCTGCATGCTGTCTCTTGGGACTGAATGATTTGCTTAACTTCAAATAATTATCTCTGTTTACAAGAAGCTGATTCATCGTTCCAATTTAATGGCATGTTTGTCATAAAATGTTCCTACAGGCACATGTGTCTGTAGGAAGTAATAAACCAGTTTATGCCACAGCACTGTTAAATTCTCAGATCTAATTGGTCAGAAGGTGATTTAAATTCCTATAACAGCAGACAGTAGTTCTGGCTGTAATTCAAATGATAGATTTATATTAATGCTCTCGTTCTTATACATTTACCATTTCTATAGTAGCAGCTCATTTAAAGGGACTTGTATGGTGGAAGCTCGACATAATCTAAGGCTAAAGGCCCGGTCCCACAATACCGATAACTATAACTACAACTGCAATGATAACTATAAATAAATAGTTTCCCTGCAGTTTGTGGTTGGTGGTCACACCAGACCGATAACGATACCTATAGCCCAGGCCTGGGTTTATCCGTATTGATGAGCTTGCTTCTGGAGCAATTTTTCCAGGCCTGGACCTGATCCGATAAACCGTCTGACCAATCAGGTAATTGTCAAGTCAGGTCAAATTTATTTGTATAGCGCTTTTAACAATAGACATTGTCGCAAAGCAACTTTACAGAATTTAAAACATGAGCTAATTTTATCCCTAGTCTATCCCCAACAAACAAGCCTGTGGCGACGGTGGCAAGGAAAACCTCCCTCAGACAACATGAGGAAGAAACCTCGATTCTTCGATAATTGTTTACATGTGATGTTGTCTGAGCACGTGCTATTTCTGCCAGGCATCTTTGTACATCCTTGTTGCCTCATGAAGCAGGCTTGTAGTACTCGAGTCTGACTTGTGCCCTCATTTTAAGTACTTGTGACTTGACTTGGACTTGCACACTGATGACTTGGACTCAGACTCGTGCATTAACTGTATTCAGACTTCTAAATTGGAGTTGAGGACTCCTTTATTTTTTGTAACATGCCATAATAATTTGGCATAAAATATTTATATCTACATTCATTTTTATACTAATTTTGTGCAAGAGAATGCATATTCACCTGTTCATAGGTCATGTTCAGGAACAAACTAATGTTAATGGCGCTAAAATGCTTGGAGAGAACGCCGCTAGGATTGTCTGCTTTGCTGATACAGACTTCTCGTGCAGTGGGGAAAAAATGCACTGCTATGTGTTCCATATGTAGAAGGACTATTCAGGAGACGACAGGGACGACCTCGAACTTCAATTGTTATTTGGTATGACTCCACCCAGAGAAAGAAGTGACATGCTGTGTTCATTGCTCTGTTGATAGTGGGGCTTGCTTGCTGAGCAATGAACTAGCTAGTATTAACCCTCGGTCATGTTATTTGCCTTGTTGATAGTGGGCGGGGCTTGCTGAGTGATGAACAAGCTTTTTATTTGTAGCCTATTAACTAAAATGGGGCAGTCGAGCAGTAACGTTAGTCCAACACAGTAGCAGAAATGGTTTTACATAAAGGCAGCAACAGCCACCGTCAAATGGTGTGGTTGGAGTCTTGTTCTCGGACTCAACTCAATATTTTCTTGAATGACTTGGACTTGACTCAGACTTGAACACCGAGGACTCGAGACTGGATTCGGACTCGAGGTTTAGTGACTCGGCTACAACACTGTCATAAAGTCACTGAATACGGATTGATGGAAAATAAAAAATATAATACAAAGCACGGATCATTTATTCACGGATATGTGATTATTTTCCGTGAAGTATCAATAGTAAATTAATAAAGTAAACATATTAATGCAGGTAAGATATTTTAATTGTGAACTTTGGCAATCCAAACATTTAATTGTTTAAGACTTCTTAATTTTTTATCCATGATGCATCATCTGGATGAAATCGGTAGCTAATCTGTAATATACTGAATCGTCCGTGACCAAGCCGCAATTTATTAGCATTCATGGTGCATCCGTATTAAAATCCGTAACCACTCCGTATTTTGTGTCCTTTTTTATTATATTTCTGTAGTCTGTGACCTATCCGTATTATATCAACCATCAGAGTGTGTACATGGGTTGTTTTGAAGTTCAAGCTGTACGGTATGACCCAGAATAATGTGCTACTACTTGGAAAAAACTTCCATGACTATTCCTAAGTTGCATGCATTTATTTCCCTGAGTGGACGGACCAAGCGATATTATAGTTGGGATTATAGTTGTAGTGTGACTGCTCCAGACTGGAACTAAATTCAGGCAGAGGGA
>JAPFFA010000003.1:52533206-52547516 GCA_026153275.1 Sciades herzbergii | reverse complement strand
AACTGGCATCTGTTTCTCATCTTGGGGGCTCGAAAAGATAACCATTTACTCCGGAATATCCTTGATAATCATCTGCCACTTCATCCGACATATAAGAATCCCAATCACTATCAGAATTCTCTCCGAAATGTGATTCCATATCGAGACTGGTCTCACCACTGCTGCGTACGGGAACGAAATTGATACCTGGATTGTTGCACATGTGACATCACACACCCCTTCAGGATTTCCCGGTTCAGTCTCGGCAGATTCCATGGAAATCGGCTGATCTTATTGATTTTTCTTTAATTTATGGTCTTTTGGATCAGCTATAGCTCGAAAACACATGGTCAATCAACATAATGATTGCTTTGTACAAAAGAAAAAAGTGCGGTTTAGGGACATTACGTTCACTTTAAGAAATCTACAGTAAAACAGTCAACAGTTGAACAGCCTTGATTAATTTGATAGCGTGTAGCTGATATATGAGAAGAAGAATTAGTTAGGCGAAAACATTTGGTGAATTTTTCACCAAACAATGAGGGTGAATACTTTTGCAATCACAACTGTTGTCTTTGTTATTGTTAAGAATTTTGGTGGAAGGGGCGGGGTGGGACAGGAGGGTTTAGTTGTCCATTGATATGAAGAATAATGCTATATGAACAAAAATCTGTTTTATCAACTATAATGTTCAAAAATGTAGGTGTGGTCAATCGAATCGTTTGTCCTGGGCCTTGGAAATATGCATGGTAGGCATGTTTTTTTTTACAAAATCCCAATTCTGTCCATATCCATTCTATCTTGTTAGGCTACAAAATGTGTAAAAGTAAATACTTATGTAAACCACAGTGCATCAGTATTTCAGGGCTTTTTCAGCATTCGTAAGTAAATGAATATTTTAACTTAAGGCTTCTGTGTCTCCATCTCCTGGTGTAGTTACAGTGAAGGCAGCAGATCCTGGAATCAATCATACTTTGATACAGTTACAGGAGGATGTGGGTGGGGGTTATGACACAGGAAGATTTTTTTTTTCTTTTTGATACGATGCACCTGCTCAATTTCTTGGTACTCACAGAAATAGCAACATTCAGTTTAGACTACACTGCTTGCTAAAACACCTGACAAAATTATACTAGTGTGCAAACTGTCCGATGAGAAATAAAGATAAAGTGAGCCATGGGAGGGGTGCGGGTTAGAGGCAGAATGCACAATTTTGTTTTTGTTTAATGCTTTAACACCGTGGGGACAGGGGGCCACGATGATACATTTCCATAGAGCCGCTGTACAAAAACCTCCCTGCATTTACTGTTTGTGTTAGTCGATCAGAGAACTGGAACATGTGGTTTATTTCACATCAATTTAAACTTCCAGTCTCTACATATTCTTTCCAGTATGCAAATTTGTTTTTCTACTCATTATTGATGATTTTATTTTATTTTTCCATCATGGAAATGCACACTGCTGCATCTTTCTTTCTTTATTTTTATCATGACGCATCACTGAAAACTTTAAACCAAAGTGCTTATTAATTGGAAATTATTCTGGATCTGCTTTGTTTTGTGTTTTTATCTTTTATTATGGAATACCATGAGGACATGATGCATATTTTGAAGCACTGCTTTACAATGTGACACTGGCTCTCAAGCATATTTTGGAGCTGGAACAAAACTAACCGTTTTAGGTAAGTCCACTCGTTTCAAATTTTAACATGTAGCTTGTAACATAGTTTACGTCTGTGTTTACAAATTTGTACATCTAAAATCCATTTTTACTGAGCGACATCAGCCCTAAGCAGATTCTGCAGAATGCAATTATGGCAGGTTTTTAAAGCTAGCATAAGAAAGATTGAAGAAATTTGTTTGCACAAGTGTACTGTGCCAACGCGTATCAAGCATACTTTGGAGCTGGAACAAAACTCACAGTTTTAGGTAAGAAAGTTTGGCCCTGTAATTGTCAACAATGTTTAATTAATGGAAATGCATGAAGTGGTTATTCATTAGATAATACAAAATGTAACTTTGCTTTGACTTAATGGCTGCAGATTGTTTTTCAATGTGCCAATGGCTACTCTCCGAGCCAGTAATGTTCTCTATTTAATGTACCATTTCACTTCGCCATAGCAGCAACCAGGAGAAATTATATAGTCATATAGTTTTAGATAGCTGAGAAAAAAATAGCATTAGAAAGATCTAGGAAATTTGTTTGCACAAGTATACTGTGCCAACACCAGTCCAGCATACTTTGGAGCTGGAACAAAGCTCACAGTTTTAGGTAAGAAAGTTTTGGCCCTGTAATTGTCAACAATGTTTAATTAATGGAAATGCATAAAGTGGTCATTCATTAGATAATGAAGAATGTAACTTTGCTTTGACTTAATGGTTCCAGATTGTTTCTCTATGTGCCAATGGCTACTCTCTGAGCCAGTAATGTTCTCTATTTAATGTACCGTTTCATTTCGCCATAGCAGCAACCAGGAGAAATTATATAGTCATATAGTTTTAGAGAGTTGAGAAAAGAATAGCATTAGAAAGATCTAGGAAATTTGTTTGCACAAGTATACTGTGCCAACGCCAATCCAGCATACTTTGGAGCTGGAACAAAGCTCACAGTTTTAGGTAAGAAAGTTTTGGCCCTGTAATTGTCAACAATGTTTAATTAATGGAAATGCATAAAGTGGTCATTCATTAGATAATGAAGAATGTAACTTTGCTTTGACTTAATGGTTCCAGATTGTTTCTCTATGTGCCAATGGCTACTCTCTGAGCCAGTAATGTTCTCTATTTAATGTACCGTTTCATTTCGCCATAGCAGCAACCAGGAGAAATTATATAGTCATATAGTTTTAGAGAGTTGAAAAAAAAATAGCATTAGAAAGATCTAGGAAATTTGTTTGCACAAGTATACTGTGCCAGCGGCAATCCAGCATACTTTGGAGCTGGAACAAAGCTCACAGTTTTAGGTAAGAAAGTTTACTTCTTGAAATTTCCAACAATGTCAAATTTATTTTTGATGGTAATGAAAATTCTGAAGTATTCCAGATTTTAAGATTTGAATGAATGATTTGAGACCTTTTCTGTGCTAGTGGTTCAAGTCTAGGTCATATTTTACTTCTATAGCGCTGTTTCGTTCAGCTGTTAGAACAATCGAGATGTTTTTTTTCTTCTAAAGTCGTGAACCATCAGATACAATGTGAATGTATGGGAAATTTGGTCAAGCTAGTTTCACAGTATTAGCATTAGAGAGATCTGGGAAATTTGTTCATACAATCATACTGTGACAGCGGTGGTTATCAAGCATACTTTGGAGCTGGAACAAAATTAACCGTTTTAGGTAAGAATGTTTTGATCTTGTAATTATCACCAATATAAGATTGTAAGATTGCATTGCTAATTGGAAATCTGAACTGGTCATCCATTAGGCATTGCAGAAAAACATGTAGTATAGATTAATATTTCACTCAGCCTTAGCAGGACCCAGGATGTTTGTTTGTTTGTTTCATTATATAAAAACTAGAGAGTTGAGGCAAAAATCCAGACAAATAGCATTAGAGCGATCTGAAAAATTTGTTCACACAATCATACTGTGACAACCGTGATCAAGCATACTTTGGAGATGGAACAAAACTCACAGTTGTAGGTAAGATTATTTTGGTCTTAAAATCATTGCATGTTTTATTTCGAGACAAGGCTACTGTAGATGAAAATTTTATCATGTCAGGTTGACACAGTTAGCATTAGAGAGATCTGGGAAATTAGTGAATGCAATCAGACTGTGAACTTCAATGATCCAGCATACTTTGGAGATGGAACAAAGCTCACAGTTTTAGGTAAGAAAGTAAAGAATACTAAAAAAAAAAATCTACTAAGCAAACACCAGTGTGAAATATCATGCATCACTGTAATTATATAAAAAGCCATTAGAGCGTGAATCGAGACGTACTTTTTGATATGACACCCAAATGCTGTGCCAATTATGAAGCCTATTTCGGCAGCGGCACAAAATTGACCGTTCTTGGTAAGTACTGCTTGTGTTTTGTTTAAAATATTTCTCGCCATTCTTGCTGTAGGAAGGAACAGGTTTATACAAGTGGTATTACAAGAACTCTTTAGGCAAATCAAGTAAATCTGATCCTGTTCAAGGCCCAGGAGCCAGTTAGACAATAGGGATCCTTCATTTAAGTCATTTTCACTACAAGCTTTCACCTTGTGACTATAGAAACCCAGTTTACTTTTGGTAAAGGAACAATTACTGATATAAGTAAGAAATATCAACTTGCTCTATAAATGCTCATAACTGTTAAGGTTTACTGTGCTGATTATAGGAAAATGTGTGATGTACAAACATAGAGAGTCAGACAAGCAAAGCAGGCAGTAATTCTCTAAGATAAGATGTAGGCATTTACGATACAGCCCTGAAACTCTGTGCTCATATTCACAAGCATATTTTGGAGCAGGCACCAAACTCACCGTTATCGGTAAGAAAAAATACTGTACAATAAAACTCAATATTGTGTATGTATTGTATAACAGAAGGGCTACACTGAGGGTCACATTGAGGGTTTTGCACAAAGAGTGGAGGTTTTTCAGTAGCTTAGTGTCAACGTGTCGAACTACAATCCTGCATACTTTGGCAGTGGAACTAAACTCACAGTAAGAGGTGAGAAAATTTGATTCAACTTTTCAAATGCATGATAACGGTTTCTTAGAAGTCTTAAAGCAATCTGAACAAAAACTTCTTCGATTCAAAATTATAAAGGGGCTCGTGTGCTGGTAATATCATGTCCTTTCTTTAATTAATTATGTTAAAATTCTGCTACAGTATCATACATCTATTTGTTATAGTGTATGGTAATATTATAGTAAAATGTATAGCACTATAGAGATAAGTTGAGGTTATTTCAGTAGCTTAGTGTCAGTGTGATAACTACGATCCTGCTTACTTTGGCAGTGGAACTAAACTGACAGTCCGAGGTGAGAAAGCTTAATTATATATATTTTTTTTTTCTCCAAGTATGATATATATATATATATATATATATATATAAAGGATTCAGTTTCATTGTGTGTATTTATTATATTTCTGAAAGAGATTGCTCATTTGAGCTGCGTTTCGAGAAATCTGTAGTTGAAACGCTATTCTGAGGAAAAGACCTTCTTTACAGGGTTGATAAGCTTGCTATAAAAATGTACAAATGATGTACATGTGCTGCACAAAAGTAATTCAGCAGTAGCCAGATGATGGATTTTGTGGACTATTTGCACATGATGCTTGGTTGATTTCATTCGTGAGTTTGTACACTGTGTCTCTGGGACCGGTCAAGCTTACTTTGGTGGAGGAACCAAGTTAACAGTTCTTGGTAAGAAATATCATGTTACTAATCAATTGCAATTGCTCTTTAATATCATCAGCATATAGCTTTGCTTATCTAGGGCATAGACTATATGGCACATGATGGTTGGGTGATTTCATTAGTGAGCTAGTATGCTGTGTCTCTGGGGCCAGTCAAGCTTATTTCGGTGGAGGAACCAAGTTAACAGTCCTTGGTAAGAAATATTACGTTACTATTTGATGGCAATTCCTCTTGAATATCATTCGTATTCAGCTTTGGTGATCTGTGTAAAAAAGGAAGGTTATACAGACGGTAATTCTTTTAGGGCATAAAAATATTCAGTCCTTCAGGAGTTTTTCAGTAGCTTAGTATCAGTGTGACAAGCACCTATCCTGCTTACTTTGGCAGTGGAACTAAGCTTACAGTAAGAGGTGAGAACGTTTCATCAACTGTTTTAAGAAGCATGGCTAATGTTTTGTTGTGTTTCTTTAAAAAGCTTTAAAACAATGTGAACCAGTTGTGTCCAGTTTGCTGAACAAAATGTATTGTTATAAAGAACTTCTGTCGTAGAGCGTAGATATTATGTACATGGTAGAAATGTGATGCACACAAAATAATCAAGCAAATGATAGATTGTACAGACTATATAGGAATTGGTGGATAGATGATTTCATTAGTGAGTTTGTGCACTGTGCCTCTGGGAACCGCGAAGCTTTCTTTGGTGGAGGCACCAAGTTAACAGTTCTTGGTAAGAAATATTATGTTACTAATCAATAGCAGTGATTATGATAAACATTGAGTTTTGGAGACATTCCGTGTATTACGTGAAAAGCAGACAAATCCTGAAGGGTTATGTTCAAAAAAAAAAAAAAGCAGAAGATGAATTTGTTCTACAGCAAAGAGCATGAATGCACTTCAAGCCCTTTCTTTCTTAAGTGTTCATGTTGTGCTAATGGATACAACCCAGCTTACTTTGGTGAAGGAACCAAACTAACTGTTCTTGGTAAGAAACATGAACTTGCTCTATAGATTCACTAAACTCAGTCTGCTTACACTGTGCTCGTTTTAATGTAAATGTCTGATACTGTAAACAACACTGAAATATTGAGGGCAATTCTCTAAGCTGAAGTGTAGACGTTAAAGATACAGCTTTGAAACTCTGTGCTCTACAACGCAAGCATATTTTGGAGCAGGCACTAAACTCACTGTTTTAGGTAAGAAAAAAATGCATATCTGTACTGTATATCTTCTTAAGAACATAGAAATGTTGCCATTATTACTGTACTGCATAATAGCAGAGCTTCATTGAGATTCACATTCATTTTGCGTAAAAAGAGTGGAGGTTTTTCAGTAGCTCAGTGTCAGTGTGACAACGACAGATCCTGCATACTTTGGCAGTGGAACTAAACTCACGGTTAGAGGTGAGAAAATATGATTTTCGTATGATTAATATTTATTTGTGAGGTGTATACGAAGGCCTAAAGCAATGTGAACAGTTTTGCATTTTTAGATGAACTCGTATATATATTTCTAATCATGATTATAAAGGGGTTTTTTCACCTCTTAAAAGAATTCTTGAGAAAATTTGCAATTAAAAGTGATGTAAAGATTTCAATGTGAGCATCCATGTAAGCCTAAGTGCTGCAGGTTGTTTTAATATTACTATTGTTCAGTGTGAACACTCAGCCTGCATATTTCGGCCAGGGGACCAAACTCACAGTTCTCGGTAAGCTTACGTGTTTTATTCAGGTTAAGCAGTTTAATGTCGACTTAGCGTTCTTGGTAAGAACTACTAAATCTCTCGATAAATGTCCTGAACTAATACAGCTTTAGGTGTGAAAGAAATGCATCACTTGTTTGATGCAAATGGCTAAAAAAAAAAAAAAATGCTAAGCAAAGTCTAGGTGTTAAAGATACAGGCTTGAAACTCTGTGCTCTGGTTTGCAAGCATATTTTGGAGCAGGCACCAAACTCACCGTTTTAGGTAAGGAAAACCAAATCTTGAAGATAATTTCTTACAGTCCTCTAAAAATCGTCATTGTGTAATAGCAGAGCTGTATTAATTTTGCACAAAGATTGAGGGTTTTTCAGTTGCTTAGTGTCAATGTGACAGGCTACAATCAAGCGTACTTTGGTGGTGGAACTAAACTCACAGTCAGAGGTGAGAAAGTTTGATTTGGTGGTTTAAACCTTTCTGAGGTTTCCTGAAAGGGATTATGTATTTTAATGTAATGTATATTCATGTCTATTTAGCTGAAACATAACAATAAAGACATTCTGGTCTTCTTTTGGATAGAATTGATAACATGGACATTATAGACATGTTAAGGGCACGATGATGCACTAAATAATTCAACAACAGGCAGATAATAGATTGCATGGACTATTTCGAGTATGATACTTGGTTGATTTCGATAGTGAGCTATTAGTGTATGCTGTGCCTCTGGGAGCCTTCCAGCTTATTTTGGTGGAGGGACCAAGTTAACAGTCCTCGGTAAGAAATATGCTACTAATCATATCCTGCAATCACTGTTTAATATGCTAACTATTCTGGTGATAACTATTTAATGTTGGTTTGTAACTCCATGTGGTAAATCTATAAATCTTTATAGATTTGATCCAAAACAGTCCGTTACAGCTCCAGTGCAAATATTTTTTGCTCCACGCTTAACTGTATTGCTTGAAGTAGAGTAGATTTACTTTAAAATACCCTTCAAAATCTTGATTTCTGGTGTGTAGCAGACTTTGATAGTAGTACAGGTTTTCTCTATAGCGTGATATCAGTGTGAACTACAATAACCCAGCATACTTTGGCAGCGGCACCAAACTCACAGTGAGAGGTGAGAAATTCACTATTTTAAAAAATTGTACCTTTGCTGATGTGATTGCTTGATTGCTGGTGTGTAGCAGACCTTGAAAGTAGTACAGGTTTTCTCTATAGCGTAATATCAGTGTGAACTCCAACAACCCAGCATATTTTGGCAGTGGTACCAAACTCACAGTGAGAGGTGAGAAATTCACTCCTCTTTAAAAAAAATAGTACCTTTCAACATTGGTTTTTGTTATTACCTTCGCACTAACTTTTACAGCGTTCCTTGAGTAATGAATATCTTGGAACTGGTCATTTTGTGAGTAAAGATACAGTATAGTTTGTTGATAAAAGCATTGATGTGGATGGAATGAACGCTGTGGGCTATGGTGAAAAAGCTGTGTTTGGTCCTGGTACTAGACTCACCGTTTTAGGTAAGAGTTACTAGATTCATTAAAGTTTGCTCATGTTCAGATTCATAAGTGGAAGTTTCGCTTGCCTTTGTTTTACTGAATTTTTATATTTACTCTTGAAGGCAGTTCCTTAAACCTCAGCTCAAAATTCATACTTGTTGATTCGAAAATCTATCAATTTTTGATCTCGTTCTTGATGCTAGAATGATTCATTAAATTAAATGAGGCACTTTAGGCCTTCCAAATGATCTGGCAAGTTATTATTTACTAGTATATGTTTTTAGAGTTATGTTTACATTTATGTTGCATCTTTGACAGTTTTCTTCAGTTTGAAAGTGCATGGCAGACAAATTTGTTTTAGTATGGTATTTTAAAGAACGCAAGGATTTAAATTATAGTCTAGCTGGATCAGATAGGCTTCTTTCAAGCCGAGGAGCTGCAGACTGTTTTATTCTTACTGAAATTCAGTGTGAACAACCAGCCTGCATACTTTGGCCAGGGGACCAAGCTCACTGTTCTCGGTAAGGTTAAACATATCTCTTTTATTCAAGCGTTGTAATGGCTTTTAGACACTGTTTTGTTATGTCAGAGAAGTTAATGCATACCTGTAATCTTTGAAAGTAATACATATTATTATGATGACTACAAATCACTGTAAAATGCTGTATTTTTTTGTATTCGATGCAAGCAAAAGAAAATTAAGCTTTATTTATCAGTGTCTGTGATGTATAAATGTATGAATTTAAAGACTCGAAGGCAATTGTGCTCAAAGACTTGCTTGAAATGGTTTGTACGTTGGAATGAAAACTCACAAGATCATTGTAATTTCTGAGAAAACTGCTTGTGGTTTTCCTGCCAAGGAGTCAGTTGAGTTCAACATACAACTGTAACATCAGATAAATAATCCAAGAAAGTGCAATAAAAAAAAAAAATGGCAGTGTTTGTTTGCCAAAACGTACTTTTTCTGCGATAAAATTTAATACTGATTTATCAGTGTTTGTGCCATTCATACATTGTCATATAAATATAAACTTTATTCAGTAATACTGTATTATTCTTGAGGTGATTGTCTGAGAAGTCAATCCTTTATTTGTATTCTACTGGCTGTAGTTTGCAGAGTTCAATAATCAACCTAATTCTTTATTAAGAATCTGAAAAGTTGCTATTTTTGAGTCATCATCTTAAAAAAATCTTGTGTTCCAACTAAGTTAACCAGACACTAAGTACATCATCTAAGGCAGTAATGTATTTTCAGAGTATTTTCAATTTCATTATTAATAATCGATAATTATCCATAACAGCCATGTATTTTATTAAATATAATTATTATTGTGGTATCTTGGTAACGTGAACTTCCATTCCATGTGGATGTACATAATACTGGATGTGTTGCTTATTAATACGTTTAAAACATTTACCTTGCCTTGAGGTACAACCAACCAATAATTCTATTTTTCCCCAGTTTTGTGTCCATGAACAGCATGTTGTATCCGTTTAAATCAAAGTCTTCTTTACAAACGGCTCATTTGTGACAAATAGACTGCTTCCGAAAAATAACAACAGTATCAAGGTCTAAAAACAACCACTTTCTTAAAGGAAGTGAATTCAGGAAAAGAATTGACTTTAACCATGTAATAATTTGAAATTTATGACCATATTGGAACGGCAAGGCCAGTTCTTTTGTTTTTGCTATACACAAGACATTTGGATTTGAGATCAAAAGCTGGATATGAGATAATAGATTATAATTTCAGATTTCATTCACTGATATTTACATCTAGATGTGTTACACAATTTAGAACATGACACCTTTGGTGGCTGACCAACCACCCAATTTTCATATTTCATATAAGGAAAATAATTAAAGCAGCTAGACTTAAAATAAATTAAGTTAATCGCACTTAATATTTGGTTGTATATGACTTGCTTGCAATAAGTGCATCAAGCTGGCATCACTGTTGCATTCTTCTTTTATGATGCTTTTCCAGGCTGGTACCAAAACTTTTTCAGGTATTGCTTATTTTGGGGGGTTTCTCCCTTCAGTGTGCGCTTCAGAATGTGAAATACATGCTCAATTGGGTGGTATTTGACTTCCAATAATATGCCTATTATGAGACTATAAATTTAAATTTCATATTTATTTTCCTTATATTTTACATCTACATGGGTGAAACAACTTAGAACATGAGACCTTTGGTTTGAACCAACCCATTTTTCAAGTTGCCCAGGTGTGTCCTGTTCGATTGATTGATTGATTGATTGATGTTAGATAGATAGATTGATGAAGTAATAACTCTGAACGTCTACTCTTTGTTTGAACCCTGGGTTTCACCCATGAAGGCTGCACTTGTTGTTAAAAAGGATAAGACCAGAGAGCTGATCTATGGGGAAAAAAAGCAAGCCATTTTGAAGCTGAGATAAGAGGGGAAATATGAGCTCACTGATTTTTATTGAAATGATGGTAGAAAAAAATTCAGAAGTCTACAGAAACATGCTGTCTGCCAATTTACAAAGAAATGCATCTGGTCTAATTGGGAGGAATGTCACCATGCAGCAAGACAATTTGGCCCAAAACATACTGGCAACACAGCAAAGGACTTCATTCAGGGGAAAAACTGGAAGGTTTTAGACTGGCCAAGTCAAATACCACCTAACTGAGCATGTATTTCACATTCTGAAGAGCACACCGAAGGGAGAACCCCCCAAAATAAGCAACAGCTGAAAAAGTTGTGGTACCAGCCTGGAAAAGCATCGTAAAAGAAGAATGCAACAGTGATGTTAGTGCGCTGCCAGCTTGATGCACTGATTTCAAGCAAGGATAAGCAGCCAAATATTAAGTGTTATTAACTTAATTTATTTTAAGTCCAGCTGCTCTAATTATTTTCCTTATATGAAATATGAAAATTGGGTGACGGGCGGCATAGTGGTTAGCACTGTCGCCTCACAGCAAGAAGGTTCTGGGTTCGAGCCCAGCAGCTGACGGGGGCCATTCTGTGTGGAGTTTGCATGTTCTCCCTGTGTCTGCATGGGTTTCCTCTGGGTGCTCCGGTTTCCTCCACAGTCCAAAGACATGCAGGTTAGGCTAGTTGGTGGCTCTTAATTGACTGTGAGTGTGAATGGTTGTGTGTCTCTGTGTGTTAGTCCTGCCATGATCTAGCGACTTTTCCAGGGTGTACCCTGCCTCTCGCCCATAGTCAGTTGGGATAGGCTCCAACTTGCCTGCGACCCTGCACCGGATAATGGATGGATGGAAAATTGGGTGGTCAGCCACCAAAGGTATCATGTTCTAAATCGTGTAACACATCTAGATGTGAATGAAAGCTGAAACTGTAATCTACTGTCTCATATCCATCTTTGGAAAACTTGAAAAGTGGGTAGGTTCAAACAAAAGATGTCATGTTCTAAGCTGTTTAACCCATATAGATGTAAAATATAAGGAAAAGAAATATGAAATTACAGTCTCATAATAGGTGTATTATTTGGGGAAAAAATTGTCAAGCTTGAAGCTTAAGAATGAAATGGTAAAAGGACCTTAGAATATTTCTACCTTAAATTGCAGACAGTGTGGTCAGTATAGTCTTTGCTGTTGGCGTATTTTGGGCATGTGATTTATTAAATACACAAATATTGCAAAGAACGAGCATTAATACTTAATATATTAGTGTAAAAAGGTTAACCTAACCTTACATTGACAACCTGGGTGAAAATGACTTACATTTCCAAAACACTCGGGTTTGGAAAAACATATATAAAAGGGAATATTTTATACATTTGTCTCTTGGTTATACAATATCATACAGTTACTTAAAATAAAGAGCTCCTTTAAAAAAAAAACTATGAGGTGTGAGTAATAATTTGATGAATCCCTTGTAATAACCTTTTCTTAATTATTAAGCCATTTACACTGATAATCGCAAATGTTCCTTTTCTTCTGTTTTCAGATCCAGACATTCCTATCACACCACCAACTGTCCAGGTGCTAAATGTCGCTGAGAGTGAAGTGTGTACAAAAGAAAATGTCACATTGGTATGTGTGGCTGAAGGTTTTTACCCTGACCATGTGACTGTGTCCTGGAAAATTGATGATGAACTGCGTACCACTGATGTTAGTACAGACAATGCTCCCACACAACATGATAATAAGCTCTACAGCATCACCAGCAGACTGAACATCTTTTACAGAGAAGACTGGGCCAAAGGCAAAACCTTTACATGTCTTGTCAAATTCTTCAGTGCGGCAGAACAGTACGAAAACCATACCGACAGTATAACAGGACCTATAAGTAGGCATTATTATTATTATTATTATTATTATTATTATTATTATTATTATTATTAAACACTAATGTGTTCAAAACCTCCCCCCCCCCCAGTTGTAGATGATATAGATAATGCCGGTAAGATCCTTCATCGCAATACATAAATGAAACTTCAAATACACTTTAAAAACCTTTATTTAAATACACGCACTTGTTTGAATATTTTTGAAACAATTCAAGTTACAGTTCGATTGTTTTCTCTTTTGTCTGATTTTAGAAAGATATGTCCGAATGGTGAAAACAACTATGCTAGCCTATGGCATGTTCATTGCCAAAAGTTTTGCATACGGCTTATTCATCCTGGTCGTCATTAAGAAACAGGTAAAGACCTCCTTCAGTGCTGTTGTATTTACAATGTTACTGTCCACCTATTACATGAAGGATCTGTACTGCAATTACTATTAACTGCTTAAATTGAGAGCAATAGTTTTAAAAAAGTGTAATTTTCTGTTGCACAGGGTTTTATTTCAAAGTAAAGGCAATGAAACGGATGGAGTCTGATGATGGAGAACAGCCATGTGGTCATGTGACAGAGGAAGAGGAAGATTTATATGAATATGCTAACAGCTAGTTCAGACATGAGCTGTGTATTTAAAAGCATGATTATTTTCAAGCGCTTTGCTAATTCTGCCCTACTTTATTTATCTACTGTTTTCTTCAGTTTGGTTTAACAAAATGTATACTGTACATATTTTATGATGAATATATATATATATATATTTTTTACTCAGCACTTGTTCTTTCACTTGATGTTTAAAATAAGAATCTTTTGCATTTTTTAATGACTGTACACATCATTCAAGCTTGCCTGTAATGCTTCAGTATAATGATTTTGGTATTAAAACAAAATGTATGTTCGTTCATGGCATGAAAAATATTGCTGAAGGATGTTTGCAACTTTATTCACGTACATTTCACATACACATGATCTGATGATTTTCACATGTGAGTCGTGTGTGGTCACATTTGAAAAACATGCGACTGTGCATTTCAACGTATTACGGCCTGAAATTGCACATGTGAATTCGAGTAAACACACAAGATAAATAAAACATGTCCTAAATTATCTTCATCATTTATGTCCAGGAAGTGTTTTGTCCTGATCAGAGTCACAGAGCCAAGCCCAGTAACACTGAGAGCAAGGAGGGAGATTTCAGCCAGAAGGAGATGTCAGGACATCACAGGGCACCATTTACATACACATATTCACATCTAGGGGCAATTTATCATAGCCAATCCACTTACTTGCATGCTTATTGATAGTAGGACAAAATCTGAGAAAACCAAGGAAACCCACATATGCACATGGAGAACATGTGGAATTCTGCTCTAAACTCTGAGGTAGCAAGGTGATGGCCTGTGTCCAACATATGAAAGATTAAAATGTGGGTGGTAAAAGAGAGCAACTGGACTTGCTTGAAGATTCTTGAAGACGTTTCATCTCTCATCCGAAAGGCTTCT
>JAPFFA010000003.1:49981160-49995409 GCA_026153275.1 Sciades herzbergii | reverse complement strand
CAAATGGTGAAAGTTTGGTGAAATTCCTTTCATTAGCCTTTGAGATATCGTGTTCACAAGGTTTCGGGACGGACGCATGCACGGATGGACGGACAGACAGACAACCCGAAAACATAATGCCTCCTGCACCTTAAGGTGGCGGAGGCATAAAAATAGCATCCCGAGTATCAAGGATTACTCTGATTTGGAATTCCAAAAGATTATAATAGTATGTTCAGACCCCAGTCACATGACACACTTCTAGTCATGTTGATATGAAGTTGTGCTGGAATAAAACATTCAATTCAAGAAGCCTGCACAAGAGTTAATCGGCAAAATGTCTTTCAGATGGACAGAGGAAAAAAAAAAAACCTAGAACATGATTTCCAGGTAGAAATGTCAAAGAAGCTCATTACCTTCCTTTAGCATGCCGACTTTCAGACACTTCATGAAGCGGCAGGCTTGACAGGACTTGCGTCTTCGCTTCGTGATCTCACACTCGTTGGTGGCTGGACAGCTGTACTCTATGTTACCTGAGCAGAAGAAGAGATAAAGAAAGATCAAACCTGTCTCCTTTTGTACCTGCTTTTCTTGGAGATCACATAAATACTGTACAAGCTTAATGTAGAATAATTCTTGAGAAAGTGTATTGCTCGTCATGGCACTGGGATATATCTATTCAGACGTTACATCAATATATTCATCAGGTCAGATATTGTTCATCATTCATAATTCATGCATAAATCTGTAGAATGATCTCTTATTTTCTTCACTAAATTGATTTGGTCATAAGAGATGGCAGAAAGCAGAGAGAAGAACATGGAGGTAAGCAGAAAGACCAAATCAAATGACACACTAGGAAAAAACCCACTGACCTACCACAGACGACCTTTACTGGAGAAGTCCAATTTGACATGAATCAAAAACGCACTGTCATTGGTCTATGTTTGGTTAATCCTGGGCCACTCTGGTTTGCCTCCTAACTGCTTGTACACAACCACAAAAGTTGACTTCATCTTCAAAAAGGCATTAAAACTGTCACTCTGAACAGAATCTATACACTGCATTAATATCAGAAAAGCTGATGAAAGTTTTTCTTGTCATTTAAATATTTGTGACCAGAAGAGAGCAGCGTGGCAAAGTGTCCTGACCGTCAACGTCGTGAAACTCTGAGCAGTCATGATCCTGAGATCACGCCATGACATCCTTCTGCACTATCCAAACCCCTCCATCCACCAGCAACCAGAACCAGACTTGCACGCACCACCCCAAGCACTTTACATTATGTTCCACCAAATCTGAACCTGCTTCCACTGTGGAAGCCCCCCCCAACTATTTACATATAGTGTGTCTACTGCACTGATACATTATTCAAGTCAAGCACTTCAGCGCTTGATACAAATGAATAGGGGTTTCATTGGTACACAATAAAAGAGCTGTTTCTGCTGTACTGTACGGTTAACAATAGCTGGAGTGCTTGATATACGATCCCATTCTACATGTGTCCATGTAGGTACATTTAACTACAGGGAGGCATTTCAATTAGGATGCGTATAGGTAATGGCAAGGGAGAGCTTTGAATGCAGAATAACAGCCCGCTATAAATGGGGGAATGATACGAAAGCACACCCACAATACCACAGTGGTTTAGCATGTGCGTGTTTTGAATATCTTTATAAAAACCTAGATGAACTGCATGTGGTCATCATGTAAATCTTAAGCTTTTACATGATTAAGGCTGAATGACATATTCAAAACCTGCAAAAAGGTTGAAACATATATGGACTACAAGTTTCACACATTATCATTCTCTAAACATGTGGAATTTGCTACTTGGATTTCAGAAGAAAAAAAAAAAAAAAAAACTTAGCATGTAAATGTGATGTATCCAGCTGATAGCACCACATTTACATTTAATTCCTTCAGCTTTGGCTCTATTTTTCCAAGCAGGAATAGCATTGCAATACACTACCATCGTTTCCTCTGCGTCCCTCCATTTCCCATTCCCAACTCGAGCAATTATGTTAACATTATTGCGCAGATCAAGTGGAAGGTCCCTAGATATATTAAATAATTAGAAATTCCACCTCTTATCTGGGTTATACAAATCAGTATGCAAATTCCACAGATCTCTTTGGGTTTGGAGTAAATAAAGGTGTGAAAATTAGTGTGATGATGTTGGATTGCTCCTCTTCCTGTTTTCCCTTTTGTTGATGTGAAAAATAAAACAGTTATAATTAAATATATTTCCGCTATGCTTCTTCGCTAGCTGAGGATTGGTAGATGCTTCCAACACATCTGTGCTCAGATTTGTTTTTTCATTTCCAGTTTTCAGAGACTGACTCAATCCAGTGTACTCTACGTAAAATTCTACGACATATCTATGATACAGTCTTTAGCACTGTTTTGGATTTGTTTACCTACATTAGTTAAGTGAAGCCTTCTTCGTCTTTCGGCTGTTCCCGTTAAGGGTCACCACAGCAGATCAATTTATTATCTGCATATTTGATATATAGTTTTTTTTTGTTGTTGTTTTTTTTAATACCTGATGCCCTTCCTGCAGCCTTCCCCAACCTATCCAGGCTTGGGACCAGCACTAAACATGCAATGGCTTGTGCAACCACAGTGGCTGGGCATTTTTATCTAACCTGCAGGTCTCTGAACTGTGAGAGGAAACCAGAGCACCTGGAGGAAGCCCACACAGACATGGGGAGAACATGCAAACTCCAAACAGAAAGGCTCCTGTCGGCCCTGAGGTTTGAACCCGGAACCTTCTTGCTAACCACTATGCTAACCGCTGCGCCACCGTGCCACCCTACGTTAGTTTAGTGAAGTTCAAAGTCACTTCACGGATTAAAGTACTCTTTCTGCAACACCAGACTGAAATGGTGCATGAAAAATTGCACTTTCTATTGTTTTGCATCTGTTCCTTATTGTTGAATGCATCTTATGTTTCACTGTTGGTAAATGGAGCCTGTATCCTGGCTGCCTGACTGGCACAATTTATCAGCACAGCAGGAAGTCCTGCAAGTCCCTTAGGATGTCCAGCTTGCTTCAGTTTACCTGTTACACCGATGGACTCACAACTACAGCTCTGCTAAAATACTGTACATCAATCCATTAAAATCCACTGGCCATGCATGTACATCCAAAGTATACTCAATACGTGTTCAATTAAAAAAAAAAAAAAGCTTAAGATTTGAGCTCAATATTTTCTACAGGGTCAAAAGAAAAGCAGACAACAATTTTGTTGCGAAACACTTGTCTACAGCTCGTGATACAGGGGGAGCTACATAACAATGAAGGACTCAGTGAAGCAATGTTTACTGTTTAGTATCAGTTATTTAAAAAAAATATACAGTTAAGTAAATATACAGATTTTTTTTTAAATCCGTAATTTTTTAACCATTTTCAGTTGATTTGATTTTATATTAAGTGTTATTTTATGAAGCAAAAAATACTTGGAGTGGAAAAAAAAAATATTTAAAGCAAAGAACTTTATCTTCTTAATATTTATCTGTCTCAATTTCTTTTATGGCTTTTCAGGACCTGTGCCAGGGCATGGTGTGGGGCAGACTCGGGGCGAGTAAGTAAATTACAGTAAAATGGCAGGTATTTCTCATCAAAATCTAAACTGACTTTTACAGGCTTACTGTCAAACTCTATTACTGGAGAGAAGAAAGAGTGAGGCAGTTGATATGGTTTAGTTTTCATCCTTTACTTGCGTTCTAAGTGAGTAGGAAATTAGAAGTAGAAGATGTATGGTGCTTGATTGGTGATGTGCACAAGGTGTTTGGGACAATGGGGGGGGGGAGGGATCAAGATGGCGGTGGTTGTGGATGGATGGTGATCAGAGATGACATTAATTTGGGGCTTGGCTTTGACTGATGTAACTATCTCAACGTGCAGGTTCAAAAAGGCTTCACAGTGCATGAATAGGTGACAGGAGATAGATTTGCCGTCCACCTTTGTGTTGAAAAAGTAAGGCCAGTGGAGTCTTTGTCTGTAGGGAGGTGGAAGGTTGGGATGAAGTGAACCGAAAAAGAAAGCTAAATGAAGCTAGGAATGAGGGAGAACGAGGGAAATAAAGAATGAGAGCAAATCTCTGTTCAACTTTATGACAAGGTATTCTTCTCTCAGTGCGATAACACATGCTAGGAGATACCATCCTACATCGATAATTAGACAAAAATACTGCAACATATTGTGAGTTTATATTTCCTTTGACCTTTTTTCGGCTTGGTATTAAAATACACCGGTTTATAGAAAAGTGCTGCCTCAATTCAGGAAGGTGTAGAAAGAGATAAAGCACATGAAATATGGAACAATAAAAAGTTTATTCTAGGTTTGGATATACAACATGTATCATCATGCCTTTATTTGTAGGCAGAGTGATGTTTTGGGGAGAAAAAAAAAAAAAAGCACACAGCATATACTGTATATGCTCAGGTATGACTTCTGGAGAGTTTAAACGCCTGCAGTTCGCCTGCTATTCACCGTGAGGCTTTAGATCACTCTCTTTTAACAATACCGTCTTGGTGATAAAGAGGCAAAAGCAGCATGTGCAGCTGTGACAACTCATTTTTCAATAAGACTCGTGAATGTGGAGAAGGTATTACATGTTTGGCAGTAAAAAAGCCATTTTGCAGTGGCGTTAAGGCTGAATGGAATTGATTAAAATGACAAGGCAAATTAAATGCCACCTCTCCTGCTTTGTCCTCATTAAAGGGACGCCGGCTCACACTTACAACCCTCGTCAGCCTCATTATTTACTTAATTAATCACGTCTAATTCACATCACTTACCCTGTTTTTTCCTTTAAGTGCTCTTTGTCTGCCCATTCTCTTTCCCACTCATCCTCTCGGCTTACTTTCTTTTCCTCCCAAAATCCTCCCGTGTTCAGTCTGGGACCATGTCTGCTTATTATGCCATTAGCCCGCCTCTCTCCCGCTCTTTCAAAAGAGCAGCAGTGTCCCTCTCCAATCTAAAGAAAGTCCTCAGGTTTTTTTTTTCTCTTTCCTCTTTTTTCCCCATCCCTTCTTCCTTCCTCTTCACTGAAATTACCCAGCGACGCGTGCCTGCGTTTCTAATTGCGGCGGTTGTCCCCAGAGACAGCCCCCTCCCTTTGGCCTAATGAAAAGCCTCGGCCTTAATTACTCCTTCTGAACGCTGATTGTTATTGACAAAACTCCTGTGGCTCGGACAAACGGCACAAGATTAGGTCCATTACAGGCAGCCCTCCAAGAGAAAGAAAGGAGCAAAAGAGAGGGAGATAGAGAAGAAAATTTCAACTTGACATAGAGAAGAGGAATAAGCAGAAAGGTCTTTGACATTTTCTTTCTTTTCTTTCATGGAACGTTCCTCTTCTTAATTGTTCAGGCCATCACTCCACTTAAAATGGCTCGTTCTTTCAAGGGCCTTTTTTTTTTGTCTCGCCAGTGTAATAGCTTTTGTGTACCCCGCTGTAGCAGGCTAAAAAGCCTGTTTCTAAATATGTGACTTGAGGGAAAATACTCATCTTTTGTCAATATAGGAGATTGCTGTGGAAATGAGTGCAAATAGAAGGATTTGGACGAAGGCAGCTGTTTGTCTGCAAAAAGGTACATAGACTGTTTAAAGCTGATAGGACCACTGGGCCAATTTCAACATCGTGGACAGAACAGAAATCAAACACCTGAATAATAACTGCAACTTTTCCCCATTTGTAAATGCACACTGAATCTCTGTCCACCATCTAACAGTGATATTTAGTACACTAAATCACAGCCAATATCCTCCTGTGTAATAAGGCCACTCAGTCCTTGAGATATGCATTAGCGTTACCATGTTGTTAAAGGTTTACAATGGCAGAGCAATGAGATCAGGCTGTAATTATGGGTAGTCATGCTTCATTCTTACGCTCCTAATGCACACACACACACCTATGTGAATTCATCTGATTAATATCTGGGTGACAACACGCTGACTGTACTGCCTGTGCCAAACCAATATGACCTCACTGCTGGCCGTTGTTACCTACACTGTATGTATCAGCCAGCGCACAGATCATTTAGCTCAACATGTGCAAATGATGAACAACACTCACACAAATTAAACCTCAGTTACAAAAAAAAATAAAAAAATCTCACAGATGCACATACTGCACTTGAAAACACGCGGAAAATATGATTCTGACTTATCCAGTACAAAAATAGCATATTATGTTTATATTGCTGCACCCTGAGATTCTGAAATGCCTTGAAATATATAAAAATTGCTGTACTTGTGTCATGTGCCAATTTGTTTTCTTTTTTTAAATCACTATAAAGACATGATTTATTAAAACATCCATTAAAGGTTTATCTGAATGTAGTTTATTAGAGTGTTTATTTGGAATCTGCAATCTTATGCAACGTCAGTACTGTAATTTTCTGAAAACAATTCATTTCAAATCATTTAGACCTAAGTGGCTTTATGCTATTTGAAACAACAAAGGCTGGAAACCGACAAAAAAAATGTACTGTCTTTGATTTTTACTCATGTCCGGTCAGTTTGGTCATCTGATCATGTGTCTGTGTAATTATACACATCATGCAGACAAGCAAGCGAATTGATCATGTCGATGATGTCATCAGTGTTGCCAAATGGGACACTATCTCTGTGTGTGTAGT
The DNA here is from genome assembly GCA_026153275.1 of Sciades herzbergii. NCBI lineage: Eukaryota > Metazoa > Chordata > Actinopteri > Siluriformes > Ariidae > Sciades > Sciades herzbergii. Next base: position 49,988,780 of record JAPFFA010000003.1, on the reverse strand, counting down.
CAGTGACTGAATGGAGTCTCACCATTCAGAAATCTAAATATCTACCTATTATTTTAAATAAGAACGATTTTATTTGAATGCCAATGTAGGAATAATTCAGCACACTACCTTGTATGGTCCTTTTGAAGAAGGCTTTGCAGGCCTCGCAGGAGGCCACGCCATAGTGGTAGCCAGAAGCGATGTCTCCGCATACCAGACACAGCCGTTTGGGGATGGAGTTGAGCATGTACTCGCACTTGATTGGGCCCGAGTCGTCAAGCAACGTGCTGGAGCAGTCGTCATAGCGCTTGCGGCAGCCGCTCCCCGCTGCACCGAGAGGTCCGGCCGGCGTGAACATGGGCGGAGAGTCAAGGCCGTTGGAGTGGCTGTGAATGGCACTGCCGTAGCCGCCGCTTGCGTCTGAATGTGCCCCGGGACTTGGGTGGCTGGCCGTGTCCACCAGTGAGGACGGACTGGACGGCTCTGTCTTTATGTATGAGCCACAGCTGGAGGGCAGGTGCCGCTCCTCAGCGGCCATCCTGTTCAATAGCCTGAGAGAAGAAGAGCATAAAAAAGAGCAAATTCAATATCCACAATTTGAATATTCCAAATGAACTGTCCAGATCCACACACACACACACACACACACACACACACACACACACACACACACACACACACACACACACATATATATATATTTTTTAAATGTACACAAGTCTACTGTCACGGGCATCGCTAGAAAGTGATAAGGAGGCGTACTTCATTTTATATTACTCAAGCCTAAAAAGAAATGCATTATTGTGAACTCGCAACAGAAAGAGATGCTTTCATGCAGCTTTGAAATGGACACACATTATAAATATTATGAAGAACATCAGTGTTTGTGTGCACAAGCTTGTTCAGACATTTCCTTTTCTATAACACTTGCTGTCATAGTAATCTAATCATCGAGCTCGGATTCTGGGACAAATGACAGCATGCTTATAGATTAAGTGTTTAAAAAAAGAAGAGAGGAAAAAAAAAATATCTACCCATATTTTAAGCATGCCAAAGAATTATGAGCTCAGGAATGTAAAATTCAAATCAAGGAGAAAGAAAACAGAAACACAGAGATAAGATTGATTCGAGATGTTTAAACACAAACAAATCCAGCAAATTTATTGATTGATGATAAAAAATGATCATCCATCCATCCTGTTGCATATATACGCTACACAAAAGGAAAAAAATTATTCTTATCATAATAAGAACGCTGTACATTGGATTACTCATATGTTAGTCTTAGGCGGAGACAAGGGGTGAGAGGTCAGTGTTTGCTCGCATTATCGAAATTGAGCTTCACGTAGCTTTATGCAAATCAAGTTGCTGGGGCTAGTTTTTGAGTGGCAGGCCCACACTCCAAGCATTTTGTTTTAGTGTATTAGCATAATTAGCATACTGCTAACTAATGGCAAATATTGACACACAGGAGCTTACAAGTCACTGTCATGATTCCCCATCATCAGCAAAACAAAGTGTTTCTCTCAGGCAATATATAAACAAAGAAAATGCAAAGAAACCAAAGAGCTTTGAAGAAAGAAAAGAGGAAACAAATATGCTATAGGACAGAAAATAAATGTATATCCCTTTTCTGTCGCTCAGCTGTCACTCTCTCCATCCCTGGCTGATTTAATTGTAAGTGTGGGTGACTGGAGGGTTCAAGGCCTGGGGTCACGGGGTCACCCTTACTTTCTCATCCCGGCTTCCCATGTCTGCGAATACAGGGTCAACGTGTCAAATTAAATAATTGCTAGGCTTTTCTCTCTCTCGCTCACCATGTATATTCATCGCAGACACAGCTGCCATCACCTCTGGAAATTCACAAAAAGGTTAACTGCTAAAATAAATAATAAAAATCTGCCTCATGTTAAAACCGTTGACCTTGCAGAATAAGACCTTTGACTGAGCAATCGACGGTGGGGGGTTGTTGGGATACAGTAAGATTCATCTTTTTAGTCCAAAAAAAAAAAAAGTCTGACATTAAAACCATAAGTGTAAAAAATAAATTAATAAAATAAAAAATATATAAAAACAGTGTGTGTGTTTGTGTGTGAGTGAGAGAGAGAGAGAGAGAGAGAGAGAGAGAGAGAGAGAGAGAGAGAGAACCTTTTCACACATTCACTATTAAAAGCTATATATTTAAAATGTCAGAATGCATGACATTTCCATTTAGCCTTTATTTCTCAAATTCAGGGGGACTTTGGGGGGCAGGGGGTTCAAAGGCCAAGGGTTAGTGTGGAGGTGACACTTAACATAATTGCATAAGTGTTTTAACTCCCAGGACTGGATTCATAATGAAAATATTGCTCTGGATCAACGCATCATTCTCACACCACTAACATCACACCTTAAATAATCAAACTCTTTTACCGTTGACTTTTAAACTTAATTCAAGTTGTAAGCACATCAAAAATGTTGTGCAAGATAATAGCAACCTTCAAGAAATCCCAGCATTTATGCTTAAAATTCCCTCTTCCCTATGCTTTACCTCACCATGCTCTGGGTACCACATTGAAGACCTTTTTCCTCTTTTTTTCTCCACCTCCCCCTTTTGATCCCCTGTACCCCCCATCAAAATTCATGCTGAGTGGTGGCCACAAAAGCATAATGTTCAGTTTGAGGCTAATCTGATTCCTTGCGGCGGTCCTAACAGAATTTTAGCTGCTGTAATGTCATTGTGCCACGGCGGCGGCGCTGGAGATTAGCTGCTCTAATGATCCCATGCCCTCCATGTTCCTGTAGGCCACGGTCGAATGCTGAGTCTCTCACCCTCAGTGCCATCTTGTTTCTCTAACCTCACCATGCAATGGCAATCCTTACACCTCTTATAGAAAAAGGTGCCCCTGCATGGCAACTAGAAACACCTCAGTGCAGTTAATGCAGTTCATATAAAAATTCACAAACAAATTCTGGATTTTTGTGTGTGCACTGTGTCCACAATTCCTTCACAATCAAGTAAGCAGAATGCAGTCCACCGAGCTCTTGCGCGTGCTCTCTCTCTCTCACACACACACACACACTGTTAGAGCGGGAAGTCCTTTGCAGACAGGGCGCTATCAGATGGCCCTCTGAGGAGGCAGGGGGATCAGTCAGAGGACCCCAGGCGATGTGCCTGATAAGGGTCTGGCCTGGGAGCAGCCACTGGAGGAGGAACTCAATTAACTCCTGACAGGCACTCACACTCCTCTGGGCTCACAGGCAACAGTCAAGCCTCGCGGGCAGCTGCCACACTGCCACGTTGTCCTTTTCCTCTGGAGGCAGCGAGTGGTGCAGAGAGTTCACACTGAGGCAAAGCAACATTTACAGTAGGGGCAAATTTACTAAACAGCGAGTATAAAGTGATTGAATCAGTTTTCACAGTGAAATGTATTTGACAAGCACAACAAAGTGCATTTTGTGATTTAATCATTGTGTTTGTATGTGTAGACAATATTTAGTTTCGATACAAGACCATGCAAATGAAATGGGGCTTTTTTTTTTTTAGACGATGTGCATTCTCTTGGGGAGGGGGGGCGTGTATGAGCCAGACTGGCCCAGTGAGAACCACTAGGAAATATGGAGAATGCCTCTGCCTAGCCACATAAATGTTTTGTGTTAACAGCTACCAAGGGAATATCGGGGGCCCCAGACCTAGGGGGCAAATTTTAAAAGTGTGTGTGTGTCTGGAACAGAGAGAGAATAGCAATTGTACACTGAAAGCCTCACTACGAAATCAGGGTAGTATAGATAATCGCACTTCCTGATCTCCACCAGAATCAGTCTGGATCTCTAACCAAGACCCATTTTGAAGATGCTCATTCATTATTATTTTCTAAGCAGCAAGTCACAGAGATTGAGAGAATAAAATTCTAAGATGTATGAAGCGAATAAAATCTGAAAACACAAGGATTTAAAAAAATAAAAAACAAATAGGATGAGTGATTGAGCAGTGAACACACTGAAAGAAAAAAATGAAATAGGAAGCGCAGACACCGCACGACAGAAGTGGAGAATAATCTGGATGATGGAGCAGAGGAGCAGAGCAGACCAAATGAGAGAATGAGAGAAACGAGAGAACAAGAGAAAAAAAAGAAAGAGAGATAGGGCAGTGGATCAATAGTCCGTGTGGGCTACTCACAGTGGCGGCTGGTGCTGGGTTACCACAAGGGGGACTGGCCCGGCCCAGCAGCCCAGCAATTAAACTCGCGCGTCTGCAGCCCAGGATTAAATTTAGCCCCTCTGCCCGGCTGCTCCACTGCAGTCTTTATAAAACTATGAGCTCACTCACGACAACAACATGAGCCCTATTCGTGCTCGCTACCCCTGCTTGGTCTGATAGCTCTGGCCCAGACGCAGATCACATTTATTGATCTTTCTCTTCCTTCCTGTTCAGAGGGGAGGGAGTCGGCGCGAGGGGGTAGTCTTCAGACAGGAACACTCCGTACACTGACGTAAGTCTTTTCACATATGAGAAGAGAGAATTGTAGGCAACTCCACAGATAGCTGAAGTCACTGATCAGCTGGGAGACTTGCATCATGTCGCAGAATTGCACAAATGGTGGGAAAATGGTAACACTTTAGTATCTGTGTCGCTTATTATTATACTTTATATCTACCAAGTGTGTATATAAATCATGAAAACAGCAACATTAACAGATTAATACTGCTTTATTTAACATACTCATGTCCTTATAGATTTTTTCCTGCTTTAAGTAAAAGTATGTAACAAATGTACGTACGTCTTAATACTTATATGAACTTGAACTCTATTTCATATCCTGTTTACACACAATTTGATTCTTGGTACCATCTTTTACTGAACAGAACGACCCGGTACTGTAGAGTACACTGGCGTTTACACTGTAAAATACTGCTTTGTACTGGATACATACGTCTCCCTTGTCCAGCTACTGAGAGCAGAACTCTAGTGATACAATGATTTGACAAATCATTTATTGCTGCACATTTAGAGAAACAGTAGTTATTAAAGCGAAGAAGGCAACACCAAACCAAAGCAAGAATATGAGAACACAAGATAAAGCAGTATTAAGCAGTCTAGTCCATGTTGCCAAATACTTCACTTCTAGTCACTATTTATATGCAGAGTTATTAGCTATAAATTTTAATGTCTAATAAATAACCCCTATATTGCACTGTTATTTGTATTTTTTCTGTGTAGACAGCTTATTATAATTAGGACTAAATTTGTTTACCTTTACACTGGTAATGGTGCACACATGTAATGCAGAAAGCCTGCATCTAATAAAGCATGTGCGCACTATATACAGCTCTGTGGCAGTGAATGGGTTAACCTGAAACTGTGCAAGCCCAGTGGTAAAGCTCCCTATTGAATTGAACAGCTCATCATATGGAAAAAGTAGTTCAGTCCTCGCTTGGCACACACTAGGGAGGGTTTTTTAAATCGCTCCCTTTTTTCATTTTACACTATAAATTATGTATAATGGTGCTTTTCCTGCTAAATAATTAGCTGACATCAAATATATTCCAGGCCTCTGTAATAGAGTGAAATGAATATGTGGGTGTCCCTTTGTAGAAACTGTTCAGGATGTCTTTGGTTTACTAAAAAAAAAAATTTGTTCAGCATAAAACAGAATGAATAGCTTCAACATGACTCCCATATGGACATCAAAATCTCAGGTAGTGCATGCAGCTCTTATATGAAGTTGTTCTTCATGCAGCCTTCTTTGCAAACCCATTTCCATTTTACTCCGTATCACTATTCATGTCTGACTTTTCAGATTTCTGATCAGACTCCCAAGTTCTAAACACTGTGACAAAAGTCATCAGGTTGATATTGTAGAAGCATAAAAAAAAAAAAAAAGCACATTGCACATTCAAAAATAACTACCCAAAAACTAATTCTGCCATATTGGACACAAAGGAAACCTCATTTCCTAATCAAATTTAACATCCACCATTGTCAATTCAAGAAAACTAAACACGCATTAAATGAATACGAGGGTCTTTGAGAGTTAATGCATATGTACATAACGCTGAGCCCATCCATTTCCAATCCCAACAGATGGAATTATTATTATTATAAAGGCACACCATTATGTGTATATTACAGATCTGAGTGCATAAGCTGGAAATAGACGAAGACAGAAGCAAGGAACGATGCATGAAATTAGTTCATTAATCTTCCTCTCGTAGGCTGTCCTTGTTTAGAGGGGAACTCTGCCTGCTATGAACAAAGAGCCCATCGCTCCATAGTCATCAATTACTCTCTTCATCACAGGGAATGCCCAGTGGAAAATGCAACACACATACATATACTGTGGGAGAGATGAACGCATCCACCTGACTCGCCCCCATGCAACTGACAATTACTGAACAATCAACTGTAGGAATGTTTGCACCTTCACTCATGCTCAGTCATGAAGAAACAGAGCTAAAGGAAAACACAATAATGACTTCATGAGAAGAAGCTGTTCATTACACACTGACACTAATGTCAACTAGATACACAATCAGATATACAATAAAAATAAAAAATAAAAAAAAAACAACAACTTTCAGTTAAACCCGGAAACACTAAACACAGAACAGAGCAGCATTTAGTTATATTAAATCGTTTTAAAGGAGAATTTGTTGTGGTACATATATCAGATATTGTATAAAGATGCACTCAGGTATTGTGATATATTTAGCAGTCTATTTCCAAAGCAATTCTGCACCATCATTTAACCCCTAAATTAAGTGCTTCTTATTCATACTCAAACATAAATGCATAGTTTATAACTACTCAAACAAACATTTCTGGAAAATTCTCTCTATTGTTCTACATAATCCACATATTTTCTTCCTATAAATAGTGAACACTGTATACTATTTGTCCTGCTGAATCACGAAAACTAAACTCCAGCCAAACTGAATTAGATTGAGGTTTTTTTGTGTGTTTTTTTTTTTTTTTTAATTTGAACTAAAGCAATTTAAGAGAAAATTCAGGGACACATCTCACTCAGTGTACACAGTGGGGACTCAAATCAAATTGAACCTTCTTACCTCACTGTAGGAATGAACAATATGGGAAAAATATTATATTGCAATAATTGGACATATCTTTCCAATATATGTATATATAAACCTATTTAATTTAGTTATATGAGAGAAAATAAAAATTAGAACAGGATTTTTCACGCATCAAAAATATATTTTACATCAACCTCCCCAACTATACATCAGATAATTAACTATATCTCATTATCTACTGTATATCATATTGTCATATCTCCCAGTCCTCAACCCATTAAGTTCTTATGCTTTTTTTAACTCCAATAAAGTTGTACCTTAAACTACCTAAATGCTTAACATAAACTCAATTTAAATGAAATTACACACCATCCTGACACCCTATTATTAAATATCTTTAGAGCACTGCTACAGAAATTTATCTAGATTCTGAACCTCAAATAAGAACACGACAGCTACAGCTGGGGCTACTGTAAACCAGAACTCTCATCCAAACACTCACTCACGCACGCACTCATTCACACACTCACTCATTCATTTGCTCACGCAATCATTCATGCGCTTATTCACTCGCTCACTCATTCATGCACTCACTCATTCACATGCTCATTTGCACGCTCACTCATT
>JAPFFA010000003.1:49967944-49980468 GCA_026153275.1 Sciades herzbergii | reverse complement strand
CACACGCTCCCTCACTCATTCACGCGCTCCCTCACTCATTCACGCGCTCCCTCACTCATTCACGCGCTCCCTCACTCATTCACGCGCTCCCTCACTCGCTCCCTCACGCACTCGCTCACGCACTCATTCGCTCCCTCGCTCATTCATGCACTCGCTCCCTCACTCATTCGCTCCCTCACTCATTCGCTCCCTCGCTCATTCGCTCCCTCACTCATTCATGCACTCGCTCCCTCACTCATTCACGCACTCGCTCCCTTGCTCCCTCACTCATTCACGCACTCACTCCCTCGCTCATTCACGCACTCATTCATGCACTCACTCACTCGCTCCCTCACTCATTCACACAATTGCTCACTCACTCACGCACTTGCTCCCTCACTCATTCACGCGCTTGCTCCCTCACGCACTCATTCACGCACTCGCTCACTCATTCACGCACTCACTCACTCATTCACGCACTCGCTCGCTCGCTCACTCACGCACGCACTCGCTCGCTCACTCACGCACGCACTCGCTCGCTCACTTACTCATTCACGCACTCGCTCACTCACGCACTCGCTCGCTCACGCACTCGCTCGCTCATGCACTCGCTCGCTCACTCACGCACTCGCTCACTCATTTGCTCACTGACTCGCTCACTCACTCGCTCGCTCAGGCTAGCTGGCAGGTTTATCCAAAGGCATTTGCCAAAAAGTTTCCAGTGCAGTGCCCAACGTGACTCCACTCTCTGATGTGCATCAGATACAGGAGCAGTACAGCTCACATAACCTTGGTGTTGGATAAGATTTACATTATAATACACTCTGCTTCACTGCTTGCCATTTGCAGGTCAGCACCAGAAGAACAAAGGCACCTGTACGTATAATGGACTAAGATTTACGTAGCTGAGATAACACACTGACAATGAATTAAAACAAACAGACTTGTTAACTTTTCTAGAAGTGTGAAAAGTTAGAAGAGTGAAATGTCTAAGTGGTAACTCAGTGGGATAAGTGATTACTGAGTCTAAGTGATAACTCCTTAATTGTTCATATGATACTGTTGTCATGTGTAGTTATCATGCCCTGTCCTGTGTACTTATTGTATTTTTTTTACACATCTCACACTGACATGTACTGTATTTGCACTTTACATAGTTATGTGTACTAACATATTATGTGTTACACCATAGTCCTGAATTAAAAAAAAGATATATCTAGGAATCAGTGGACAGCGTGGACAATACAAGCCCAATTAACTTGCCTTGTGGCTGGTTGAAATGGCTTTGGAGCATTTTCCTAATCAAAAATGTATAAAATTATTAGATTAATTAAATAAAAGGCTAACGAAAAGTTGCCACACATCCTAACTCAGTACATCATCTCATATAAGCGATATTCATCCCTGTATACATTCATTTTTACAGTACAGTAATGGAGTTTTTCAATAATTAATTATGGATAAGAAATGGATACAACAAAAATGTAAAAATAGTTTTAGACTACTCATTCTCAGTCATTTCCAACACACTATCCCGACTCAGAGTACACTACTGAAACCACTGTGAACTTTCACTGCAAAGTTTCCCTTCTGTTATTGTCTCTTTAACTCTGCATGCGTGTGAAGAGACTTTACAGGCCGTGTTGCTGGGGCTGAACAGGCTGCAGGAGCCGGGTGCAGCGTGCACTCAGTTTGGTTGTCAGGAAGAATCAGACCTCGTATTGTGACGGACCGTTTCGATATTGATTTCATAAATAAACAGAGCTAACCATCGATCCTAATGTTATTTTGCATTTCAATTACTGCTCAGAAACATAACCTTCAAACGGCTGAGCGTTCAATGCCAATAACGTTCTCTGATAAATGCTCGCATAGCCACCCAACGCACGTTGTGGTTCGTCCCCCTCATCTTCACAAAGTGTAAATTAGCGGACTTAGCGTTTTCCTCTCCATAAACATTTAATTAGGGAGCAAATCAGAAAACAGGGTGAGTATCGTTTTCGTGAGGTCTGTGGGATTGACAGTGTCACTTATGCAAACAGAGATAGAGGAGTTTACACAGATACGCACTATAGCTGTGAAACTCATACTTGTATTAAAATGGTACGAGCAGTGCTGACTGTTACAGTGTTGCCAGTTTTTATTAGATTTCATTTTGGAGGCAGTGGAATTTATTTTCTATTACATTCATCTGAAAATAAAGTATTTATAAACCTTCTTTAAACTCATTCACACACGTGTGTGTGTGTGAGAGTCGTGACTGCCCTCTTGGTGTTGGAGCAACAGGAAGATGTGCTGACGCACAGTGTCAGTGATAGCAGTTGCTTGCGGGCGGGTGGAGGCAGGCGGATGCGAGGCCCCCAGACTGCGCTGTGATCTGGCCCCAGCTCAGGCAGACATTATCCTCAGCGCGCTAATGGACCCCGCTTTATTTTTAAACCCACTGTCACAGCGAGGCTCGGATGCCAAGGTAACCTTCGAGAGAATGAGAGGGGACGGTGACGAGGGCTTCTTTGGTTGCTGCCGCAAGGTGTTAGTGCTGAATGAGGGAGTGACACTGCAGAGCTCTCAACCAGAAGAAGCTCAACAAAGTCGTGTTATTATAACCAACTAACCCATCGCGCATAAACACAGACATGAGATGTCCATGGATAAGAGAGAGAATGAATACTAGTTTTACCAATCTGAGAATGAATTTCACAGGAGTATATAAATGCTTGTATATGTATGTGAGATAGTAAGAGACAAAAACTCGCATTGAAACTTGCAGCACAAAATACAGGCGCGCAACGGTCAATACAGAGCGCATCTCAAATCACCTCGGGGAGGCAAAGCTCCCATGTGGGCCACACGGGTGCACAACCACTAAGTCAATTCATTTACAGTGCAAGGAATGAGCGTGCTGTGCACAGCTTACCAGAAGCGAGAGGGCTCCTTCTGAGTGGCCAGAGAATGGGACAAGGAGGCCCTGTTGGTAAAGGAGATGTGTTTAGAAACAGAGTCATAGCAATGCATTAAACAAAACATTTGTCATTTTGTCTGTTAAAAAAAAAAGGCATCTTGCACATGTCCTTTCATAGCACCACTCCACCGAGAGTGTAAAGTGTACACTGTGTGAGAAAGAGATTTGTGATGAGACACGTGCCATAGGTCAGTCGGACGGCTGTGGGCTCGTACACATGCGGCCTGGACTCGTCAAGCCCCTCGGTTTAGGGGAAAGGTAGGTCGAGCGCAGCCACAGGCCCGTGTGGGTAATGTATTCTGAAACCAAATTACCGTAAGCCGATCCCATCTGGATAGTGTCGGAGTGGGGGGCTGCGCTGCTTAGCCACGATAGCATCTCCACACAGACAGCAAAAATCTGATTAACCCAATAGCACTGAAACACTTGGTCAAAGAGCAAAGAGCTTTTAACTTAAGATACACTAATACAATTCTGCTGCCTTGTTTTCTCTACAGCTAATACAATAAAAAGGAGCTGAAGGGTGGGAAAAAAAAGAGCAAAAACAGTGGGAGGGATGTGCATTTTAAGCATTCAACGCGCCAACTCGGGAATGAAGTCAAACAAATTTAAGTGTAATTCATCATTGAGTGCTTATGGAGGTTCGCCACAGAAATACATAATCGGACTGTCATTCGGCTATAGACTAACACAGGAGGGGGGGACTGGTGTGAGGGAGAAAACAGGATAGGCTTGTCAGTAAGTGAAGAACACACAGAAAAGTCTTCTCTTTTCATTCTTGCTCATTGTGAATGTTAAGAGCGAAGAAAAACTCAAAGTGACAAGGCACAATATTGCCAGATTTTGGAGTGGTAAAGAAGCTCCACAGCAACACAAGGCGGGCAATAAACACAGACATACCCCCCCCAGCTGCTGCCTGCACTCTGGCATGCAAACTTAACAAAGAAGACACTATAAAAATAAGCGTAAGACACAAACATGATTCCCACATGGGCCAAACACAACTGTTACATTTAGTAGAAAACCAGATCCACAAACATTTCGTGGTCATTAGCGTCGTCTCTCTAAAAACGCCGTGCGTAATCTTCAGTGATATCTCTACATCTGATACGAATGAATGTATTATTTACATTACTGGTGTGAATAAAGCGATGGGTCACTTTATAAGATCTATACTGATGTCACCAGTATCACACGAACAACCTACTCAGTGCACTCACACTAAACAACAGTGTGTCAGTGTAGATCAATCTCTGCAGTTAAAGATAATTTATTAGACAATTTAAAGACGATTATATATTTCAAAAGCTAAACTGAAACGATTACTCTAGTTTTCCAAATCTTAATTTCCTACAAAGAGAATTATTAATTATTAGCCTATTTTCTTAGGTTTACAACTGGCTAGTATTTTTCAGTTTTTCTAGCTTTTAGTTTTACTACAATAGCAGTAGAACAAAATACAAATTAAACAAGTAATAACACTGATTATAAAAGTAAAATTGCTTTGAGGTGTACTTTGGAACAACGTCAGATACAGGCACCTAAAATGCTTATCTACACACATTATTATTATTATTATTATTATTATTTTAAAAATGACTAAACTAATTTCATTTTACCCCTATAGAACTCGCAGGTTTCACACAAACACACACACCAAACACAAACTGACCATTGATACTGAGCTACCTAACAACCTAAATGTAACATTTATATTTGGTTCAAAATTTTTTCCCCTTCTGGTAAGAAAATTTCACTTCACTATTTCACTGGTGCATGCTATTGTGACATGTTTTGATAATGTCTCTGTGAGCCAGTGATTACACACTACCTCGATCCTGCTACACTATACTGTCAAGTGTCTAAGCCAATATTATAACATCTCAATTTTTATAAAATGGGATTTGAAATTATGGACTCGGTCTATGACTTGGCTTTATCTGTGGCAAACTGTTTTGGTGTACACACACACACACACACATACACACGATCAATTTGTGTAGATATTAAAGCTTTTACCAGTCTTTTTCATGTAGCAAAAAATGATACCTAAAAATGTGTAACAATTAAAAAATGTTTTTGTGTGTGTGTGTGTATTTGTGAGCATGTTATAAAATTGTCATTAACATCATTAAAAATAAATACATAAACAAATTAACATTAACAATAAAATATAAAAAGTAGGTAGACAACTTAAGATAGAAAAACAGTATAAAGTGTATATAGGTTGTATATGCATTATAGAAGAAATAGAATGATAGAGTAAGAAAAAATTATTTATTTACATATAAATGCAGAGTTTTTGCAAACTCAATGCAGCTTTTCCACACACACACAAAAAAAAAATCACATTCAAACATTTTCTTCTCATTGCTTAGAAGTCCTGAAAAATGTAGATGCCAAAATAAATGGATTAAATATTAACAGAGCAAATACATTAAATATTACCATTCATTTGTATTCAAATAGACACGCTTGTGACTGAAATATAAATAAATACATATGAATTTATAAATATGAAAAGAAAGAAAATAATTCTGCGTTCCACCGGTATACAGGAAAAAAAAAAAAAAACACCCACAACACAAAACTATACCAACATGCACACTGGGATATATTTTCTATCATTTTAACATGCAGAACACTCTCAGATTTATGAGTCATTTAAAAAAAAAGTGTGTAAACGTGCGTTTGAGTCGAGGCTGTACTGTGTGTACCTAGAAAAGAGCTACATTGAACCTTTCTAATCCTGCTTAGTGCTACAAAGCAGATTAAAATATGCATGGCTAAGGCGTTAACGAGCTCGGCCGGGGCACAGAGCGTGGTCAGCGTCCAGGCAGGCACACTTCCCCAAAAGCACACACACATGCACTGCAGCACTGTCAATTTAGCCCAGTTTCATTCCATTCTTTCGGTGTCTCTGTAATCCTACACGTCGCAGGAAGCGCAAAAATAAAAAAAAATCCATACAGCTGAGCTACTTGCCATTATTCTTTTCAATCATATCAATCTTTCAGGCTGTCATGGTGCGTATCATTTTATGATAATCCAGCCACAACAACACACACATTTGGCTGATTAGATTTTTAGCATGAAAAGAGTTATCGTCTTAAATTATGAGTGCTTTCAATATGGCTTATGATTGTTCTTTCAACATGATATATGTCTGTACATGTAGAGATTACTTGGTGAGCACAGAAATAAAGAAATAAATTAACTTCTGACGGCAATAAATTGTGAGAAATGTTGCACAAGGACATGAGGAAAGAAAATGCTATTTAATATTATATGTAGGTATTTATATGGCTGATTAAACTGATTAGGTATTAAGCACTTAAAAAGAAAAGGCAAAGTGAATAATGTTTAAAAAAAAAATAAGACTTCCTAAAAATACGTAGAAGAAAAACGAATGATATCAAACAACATTTTGTTAAATTATATTAAAAGTGTATGAGAATGAGAATGCACTGGGGTTTGAAAGCAGAAGTTTAAGAAGCGCTGTACCGGGACAAACGCGAGTGCGAGTGTGTGTGTGTGTGAGTGAGCAAGTCCTGAGAAGCACTGCAGTGAACCCATCTCCACGCTACCATCCTTTCTTCTCTCCCTCTCCACCAACAAATAATCCCAGCTGAGCCAATCTCCATGTGATCTGTTTAACCTCGTCTCTTTCCTTTTATTCCCAAGTCTTTAACAGCATGCATGACTCCAAGTGCCGCTTCCCAGTTTCTTTACTCACTCCTTTTGTCCTGCATGAACAAGTACCTTCAGATTTTTTTTTAAATGCGCGCACACACACACACACACACACACACACACACACACACACACTTACACACAAATAAAAGGAAATCACATTAAGCAGCCTCTAATTGATTGGCTACGCACTTAATGCAATGTGCAAAGAGTGCCACACACAGCCAACAACCGGCTTACAGGAGACGGATTTCTTTGCGACGTCCTGCACTGAACAAGCTCAGAGCACCTGCTATCCTGTAGTTAATAATGTCTTCAAGCCTCATTTACCCCAAAACAAAAAGACAGGAAATATATGTGTGTATGTGTGTGTGTACATGTATGTGTGTGATAAAAGTACAAAGCCTCTACAATAATAGTGAAAAGTTGTTCCCAAACAAATACTTTTACAAAGTAGAAGAAAGGCTGAGAAATAAAGGAGAAAGAGAGGTAAAGGAAATGCAGTGAGTGGTGAGATGGGTTAAAACAAAGCAGAAATGAAAGAGAGGAAAGATGCACCTACTGGTTATGATAGCTGAGAGGATCAGGGATGCAAAGTTCTGAAACGTCCATCAGTCCAGTTTTAGCATTCCAGGAAGCAGAAAAGGAGGAAAGAGGAAGCAAGTGGCACCTACGTCTACCCCCCAAAAAAGGAGAGGTGGATGCCTTCAGAGGAAAAGGCAAAAAAAGAAGCACCCAGCAGCACAGCACCCCCCAGTATGCACAGGTACAAGTGTGTGTGCCTGTGGGTGAGTGCACGTGTGCGTGTAAGTTAGTAGTGTGTGTGCACGTGTGTATGTGTCCGTGTGTGGATGAGGATGTGCGAGGGGGGGGGGCAAGAGCTAAAGGCGGGGGGAGTGAGACCGTGTGTGTGTGTGAGTGAGAGAGAGAGAGAGAGAGAGAGAGAGAGAGAGGCAGGCAGCAGAGGTGGGAGAGAGCAGTAAGATGGAGTGGCTGTGAGAAAGCGAGAGAGAGAAATGACTCTTTCCATGCTCGGGATAGGGCTCTTTAAGACTGAAGGGCTTGATGAATATGGAACAGCTGCTGTTGGCTGGCTCCAGGGGGCAGGACTTAAAGCGACAGAGAGCGCTGGTGGAACACATGGGAGGGGGTAGGGAGTAGGGCCTGGGGTGGGGTGGGGTGGGGTGGGGGGGTGTCCTAAATGCCCCCACAGACAATCACATACCCTGCTACACACACACACACACACACACACACACATACACACCTGCGATTTTGTATCATCATAAGATATTGCATGACTGCAAATTAATGTTAACATTAACCACAAATTTATTTTTAAAAAGTGTTATTTCTGTCAAATTTATTTTTAAAAAAGTGTTATTTCTGTCAAATAAACATGGATGAACTTCTGACAACCAAAAAAAAAAAGTAATTTTCACATTTCTATACATAATTCGTACCGCATTATGTAGCTGATTTTTGCTGAAATACAGTTAAAGCAACTTGTTTTAATATCGCATATGACCACAATGGAAAAAAAGGGCTGTTGTTTCACATAAAGAGAAAAAAACATGTACTATTTACTTCTTAAATATTGCAGTTGCTTTTTTTTTTATTTGCCACACAATTAACCAATAATTATCATTTATAACTGAAAAGGGCTTCTGTAGTCTGTGTATTTTTGAACTGCTTATTATACTTTATTACTTGTATTGACATTCATTTTTATGTAATTTATAGTTTATTTTGGATTTGCTTGTATTGTGATTTATTTCTATTTATTGCAATATTCATTGCTGAATTTCACCAAAATAAGGAAAGTAGAAAACAGATCATTTTTTAATCCACACGTCAGACATTTAAAAAAAAAAAGCCACATCAATAATCAGTATATTTCAGCTTTGCCTATAAATCAGAGCATCTGTGAAGTTTTTCATGCACACCATGATACAGTGAACATCTTGTGGAAGTTTTAGAGCAAGTGTGAGAAATGTTTCGAGTAATAACTCAAACCGGACACCCATCAGCTTCTAAGGCGGCAGAAAATCCTCGCCTGTCTTCAGTGTCCCGCGGCTTCAAAAACACCAGTGTCTCACTGTTGATCAAGCCTAGGAACTATGCAGGGAATGCAGATACCATTTCACAGTTGATGAGCGTCTCCATGTTACTGTATCCCATTTTATAAAAGCAACGGCACACCGTATCATCCAAAAAGGAGCTTTGGCAAAACCAGCAGGCAATATGAACAGATGTAACTGTCTGCCTCCCACAAAACCAAATCAAATAAATCCTATAAAGCATTTGAATGACTGAGGCATGCTAGACAAATTCAGAAACTGTTCATCAATCTATTTCACAATCACACTAAACGACTAAAGCGCTGCATGGTTTCTATTTGCTTGTGCTTGCTTCCTGCTGGAATCTACCAGAAGCTTTGAGGGTGGGGAGGGGTCGCTGTCTTGTTATTAGATGGTTCAGCATAACCTTAAGTGAAACCGGCCCTCTCCTATTCATCTGCTCACGTTTCCATAATCAATACTAAAGCATCATGCAATCCCTATTGATCATCACAGGCCCCATTGATGCTCTACTGCAGGCCTTCAAATTTACTTTGCACACAAAACACCACTTATTCAGGTGGACATCACAGCTAGTTTGACGCGAATGATAGTTTGGTATAACATGACAGCCAGGGATCAAAAATATTATCAAACTGTAAATCAAAGCCTCATATGAGAATCTGAAACAGCACCTAAACTGAATATTCTAATAAAATTATTACACGTATCCAGACAAAACCAATAGTGCAAACAAATTTTTCTTTTCCTGTAAATATTCTCAAATCTGATGCATCCACAGTGCTGTATTAAGGCACCAAACACTCATTTGCTCGAACATAGACATGAAATTGCTTAAAAAACCCCTGAAAATAGTGCAAAGCTTTTTAAATACATCAGCATTGTGGTTCATGTGGAGTAGGTGTAATTTAATTGCAAAACATGGGATTAAAGGTCATTCATCCAAGATTTTAATCCACCTGATTTGGTTTAAGGGGAGGGAAGAATCCCTCTGGAATGCTCATTAAGTGGCAGGCGTTTGGGATCCTGCACAAAAAAAAAAA
The DNA here is from genome assembly GCA_026153275.1 of Sciades herzbergii. Classification (NCBI taxonomy): domain Eukaryota; kingdom Metazoa; phylum Chordata; class Actinopteri; order Siluriformes; family Ariidae; genus Sciades; species Sciades herzbergii. The sequence continues at coordinate 49,970,710 of JAPFFA010000003.1, read as the reverse complement.
ATTGCTGTCTCATGCATTTTTTTATACACTCTGCCTTATACATATACTCAACAATATTCACTAATATACTAATTGATAAAGAGATAAATCGCATTTAGGCAGCATTACAGATCCTTGTTTCAGTCACAAAGGGTTTCAGTCATAACCGAGTACTGATTTATGTGTGGATTTGGCGAAATTTGACAGAAATCCAAATACAGGAAAATTTTATAACACGCCTAACATATAACGCATGGCACACTGCAGAAGTGTCAAAAGGAAAAGGTTTGTCATAGAGATTAAACTAATCACAGTGTTGTGTATTTAATCAGATATTTGTTTGCTGTACCGTGATTGATCTGTTAATTTTTTTTTTTTTGCTGGAAACTATACGAATTGAGTCAGGACGACTAAAAATGATTTAATACACAATGTAAAACCGTAAACTAAAACTCAAGTCTGTACAGATGTAGAAATTGGATGATGAACTGTTTCGGTGTAACAGAGGTCACAGCAAAGTTGTGTTGTACGATATAAAATCAGGTCAATTGTGTAAAGTCACAAAGGCCACTCACTAGCCAGAGAGTTATCTAGTGCACTAAAGCTTCCTGATGAAGGGAGCACCCAGAAAGCACAGGGAGCAGACAGGAGCTAGTGTACAATCCATCCTTCTTCCTTTTGTGCTCTTAAATGATGTCAAAGCTACATCAGAATTATACCTCAAGTCCTCTAAGTTAGGTAACTTCACAAGATTTACTACTCCAGACAGAGACAGACAGAGGTCATTGCTATGCTTTATCTGACATCACACTGATCATGAACGCGCCCGTGTTTTATTTCCAAACAGATAATTAGATCTGACAGCGTCATTTCCGTTCCTTTCAATGTTTACATTTTCTACGTCCCGCTCCTATTTTAACCCCCTTTCAGAAATCAAATCAGACACAATACCACGTGTCTGAAATTGCACCCTCATAAATAACTATTCCGTTAAGAAACTCAAAAAAAAAAGTGTACTATGAGTGCGTTTTAAAACTTCACTGTTTGGATATTAACTCACTACAGTTTAATAATACTCTATATCAATGGTTCAGGCATGCAAAAAAAGTGAATAAGGTGCGTTTCAGCAGAAGTAGAAAACTTTGCGCGGGCACGACACCGCGGCTGAGCGCGTCGCCGCGGCTCTGCGCGCGCACAAACTGCCAAGCTAAGCTAATTCAATAGAAGAAGAAGAAGAAGAAGACGTTTTTTAAAACGACCCGCTTTGGTCAATAACTTTTAGCAAAGTACACAGAGAGAAAAATAAGAGAAAAGGTGGAGGGAAATTACTCTACCTTTTCCCACATACAGGCCATTTTCGAGCTCCCCTTGCAGGTGTGATTGAGAGAGAGAGAGAGAGAGAGAGAGGAAAGAGAGAGAGAGAGAGAGAGATGTCTTCTTCCTGTCCAAGGCTGCTCTTACCTTCTCAAACTGACTCTTCGTGCTGCACAAGTGTGTGTGTGTGTGTGTGGACCCCTCCTCCAGCTCCGACTCACTGCATCCCATCACACACACACTGAGCACATCACCTCACACCTTTCCTCCTCGACTAGTTTAAACTAAACACTAACCTTCGGTATTAACTTCGACTTCTGGTGACTTTCTTCCACCAAAATAAAGAAAGAAAACCCCTTCTTCTTGACTCAGTAGTAGTTTTGTTCGCTGTTCGTGTACAGTAGTTTCACCACAGTGAGCTGACAGGATGACAGCCTGCACCAATCTTGATCCATGTCGTAGTTCTGGAGCTTTGACGCCGCTGTCGATGAATAAATTACGAGATAACTGTTAGCGTCGCGTCTGAGGGCCAGGTGAGCCAAGAGTTAGGCAGCGGTGTCGTGTATCATTCGTCGAAACTTCACTCTGAAGTAAAATAAATTTAAAAAAAATATCGTTTAAACTGTCAGGAGGCTCGGTTTTGGGTGTAAGCTAATAAGTTAGCATTTTTTTTTTTTGCTGACTGAAAACACTCTGAGGTAAAAAGTCTGCGCGCGCAGGTTCCACTTGTACAGGGCGCGAGCTCCAGAATCATCTCTATGTGATTACATCAGAATTCAATTGATGATGATGATGATGATGAGGAGATTATTTTTACATTCTACTTTTACATTTCCTTAACTAGCTTTTTTTTTTTTTTTAAAACTTATTTACTTATTATTTTATATTTCAGAACGCAGTCTATTCATTTCCTCTTCAGCTTCTCCATGAATTCCAGTCAGTCAGACCCAGAGGAAAAAATAATATTATTGTTATTGTTATTATCCTCATTACGAATGTGATTTAATTACAGGCCACCATGTGGATAAAACAGCTTATAAACTGATTAAAGCATCCCAGAATCAAAGTGACTCCTTTGATGAGCTCCACTAGAGGGAGCACTATTTCACAAGACTCAAATAGAGTTCAAAAGAGGTCTTTGTTGAGGAATGCAGTCTCTTAGATTTGAAGCTGACTAATTAAAACCTAAAAAAAAAAAGTGTTTGGATTTACAGAGTCAGGATTGTGTGATTGGACAGAGAAACAATGCAGTGATTTCAGAGGTGTTTAGATATTTAATTTATTTTAGTGTTTATGTAGAAATGGTGCAATAACAAGAAAAACAACATAGTAGTAGTGGTTATACAGTACTATTATCTCATCTCATCTCATCTCATTATCTCTAGGGTCATCACAAGGCTGACACATAGACACAGACGACCATTCACACCTACGGTCAATTTAGAGTCACCAGTTAACCTAACCTGCATGTCT
>JAPFFA010000003.1:49656311-49667814 GCA_026153275.1 Sciades herzbergii | reverse complement strand
TACCCCCCCCCCCCCCCCCCCCCCTGGTGTTTTGTTTTATTTTAAGCATTACCCAGACCTTAATATCTTTAAGTAGATAAATAACATTGCCAGATTAATACCATTTAGTAGTCTTCTCTGTGACACTTTTTTTAAAACTCCGGTTAAGTTTATGACACTGCACAGGCCTACATCAACATCCTTTTACTCTCTTGGTATTATTTCGTGTCCCAAATTCTTTCTCAGCCGCTGGCCGGCACGTGTCCCTCCATGTTCCTCTGTTCTGTTTACCTCCATTCTCTGACATGTCCAACAGCCCTGAGATTGCTTTTTCAGAAGTCTCTGTGTGATGTCACCTGTCGGGAACAGGACCTTGCTTGGAGGTACATCCCAGACACAGGAAAAGAGGATGGGGAATGTTGGGATGATGGTGTCTGGAACAGGGCTGTTCTAAGATACAGTGCTTAGGGAGTGATGGCAGGCTGTAGTGGTTCCTATTCTTTCTGACTCTATGGTTTTGAGGAATTTAATCTTAGAGTTTGTCCTAATCATAGTATTTATAAAATTGTATAAGCGCAAACACTATTATATATCTGGTTTAAAAAAAAAAAAAAGATAGATGGACTGGTTTGTCAATAGTAATCAATAGTATTGTGTCTCAGCTGTTAATGATATCAAAGTAAACACAAAACTACGATGTAAGCATTTCTTTTTTGAATGAAAAGAACAAACGAAAGTATTCTGAATAAGATTGTGTGGTATTTGCTTACGGGATACACGTTTAAACCATTTTTGAATATTTTTAGTCACACTGAAAAGCATTCAGGCCCGATTTCAGATACTGTAATAAGTATCGTGGTATTGGCTTCCAGTCTTAATCTGATATCAGCAGTTGTAAATCAGAATTTTGTTCACACAATTATGCCAACAATCCCCCACACTCTCAGCCATGGAACAAATGATCTACAGACTAAAACCTTGGCAAAAATAGGCCATAATGTGAAGTCCACCTTAAACCATTGCAGTGGGAAAAATGAGGTCATCCAAAAGGAAACTAAAGCCTTGATTAGAATTTCAAATCTTCTCTCAAAGTGGGGCTTTCCACCTTCAGCGAAAGGACTACAGAAAGGCCAGCGGAGGGAGGAAGAAAAAAAAAAAAAAAAAGCAAAACAGTGAAGCACAGAACAAGTTTCTTTTGCTTTGTGGAAAGTTATGGTGCATAATTGTGCATGCTTTGAAAATGCTGCTTGGAAGTCAGACGTGGAAAAAAACAATTATTAGTCCAGCTGCCAAATCTGTAAACAGGTATTAAAGATCAAATGCAGGCAATGGTTTACAAGAACAACGTAACCCCCTTTGTGTGTGTGTGTGTAAGCATAGCTTTCATTTTGGCATACAATTCTGAAGACACGGTGCACACAAAGGTGCATAAATAGTTGTTGACTGGGCTGTGAGTGTTTCCACGTATCTTATAAAATAATAGCCATATGTTTGTTTTATTTAGTACCGTAAGCGCCAGGCCAATTACAATATAAGTGAAGTGAGTTGCAGAAAAAAAAGACACTTGATCAAAAGAAATGTTTTTCTAAAGATTATATATAACATCTTTACTGCATAACAGTCCATTTGGCATAATCTGTTTATTACATAAATATAGCTTACCACATTTATCGTGGCATCCAACCAGCCAGGGATTTGATGCATTGCTAATGGAGTGTGGTCTGTCAGCAACATGCTCAGCTCTTAGAGGGCATTTAAAGTAGTTGAAACTGAGGCTAATCTGAGGATCATGAATGCTGGTTGTGTGGTCTGCTTGTATATTTGGGTCTACTTTTAGAACAGAGAGAAATCACCGTTTTCACCCAACGCCGTTTAACCAAAGTTCTCTCAACCTAAAACGCTAAGCTCTTGGGAGTGCACAGCTCAGAGACACCTGCTCTGTAACGGAGCAGGCGGGAGGAACCCACGCTGGTATCCCAGGCCTGCTCAGCCTAGTTCACCAACCGTATGAAGGACATTTGGTTTTCATTTCATGACTTCAACTTGTTGCTAACTCTTCCTCTGTAAAGCACAAACAGATGGGACATGGCTTTGGCTCTGCAATCTCCCAAAGCAAGTAATCATTTTCATTCACATCTGAGCAGTGGCGTTGGTTTCATTTCGAAACTGGGTGGACATACTGCTCATTACACCCAACCCATCACATAAAGTTTTCGAAATTAAATATTAATGAAAATAAATTTGCTTAGGATACTTCACCCAGTATAGAGTTCTATATGGACCATTTCCTTCAAATTATATTAATTAAACTTTTCACCCACTTTTAGCACAACTATTCATAATTATAGTGCAGCATTATGGGGGAAGCCATGGCTAAGTGGTTAGAGAAACAGCTTTGGGACCAAAAGTTCGCTGGTTCGATTCCCTGAACCAAGCAGTACTGGCTCAAGTGCCCTTGAGCAAGGTGCCTAACCCCCAACTGCTCCGGCAAGAGTGGTGGCGTACCTTGTGTCTGATTAGCCAGAGAAAAACTGATGTGATTATCAGTTTGGGCAAGAACCCAGCCAAAACTAAAACTGTTAACCCGTTTCCTTTATTTTTATTAAACACCCACCCACCTCACCATCCCCTTCACTCTTGTAAAGACTTTTAGTCATTTAATATCAAACGCCTTTGATAACACAGATTATGCAGTTTATATACAAGTATGTAGGTTCTTTTTATTTAACTTTTGTACGATTGGGTAAGAAGTGAAAAATTTTTACAACCAAGTCTGATCTTTTGACAGAATTGTATACTTTCAAACCTTTAGTCTGATTATGAGAAATAGACAAAGAATGAGGAAAAGTTGTTAGTGAGGTAGTATCTGGGCAAAAGAGGGAGTTGAAAAGAAACTGAATAAAACCATGGACTGTTGGTTGAACAGAATAATAAAGTTGTTAAAAATACAGCATACAAAAGTTGTGCAGGTTTTGAATCTTTTAATGCGATCACAATTAAAAAAAAAAACACAGTTCATCCATATAGTGCATGTTCCACTACTTTTGGCTAGCTAATGTAATTCTAAAATAACATTGCAATTTTGTCGTCACTCTCATTTGTAAATACAGTTGTCTATAGTGTATTGTACGATATAAACGTAAAATGTCGCCGGGTAAACTTAAATTTAACAAGCTAGCTATCTCTTAGATACTACGGCTAGTTAGCCTGCGGGAGTATTTCCTGTTAATTCAGGATAAATCTACAGCTTGCAGGAACTCCATGGCTGATTTCTTAGATTGTCCCAGGTGCTTAGCTTACCTCAGTTTTAAGCAATCTTGAGCAATTGCTTGGAAAATGTAGTGACCACCATCTGCTAAAGTATATGAAAGAAGGTCCTGACTGTAGACTTGTAGAAAAATTACACATTAAAGCATGATTTTAGCAACAAAAGTCAAACACTGTATTAAAAAGGGTGCATTAAACGTACATGAAGGGCAAGTCACTTTGCTCCAAACACTTCATCACGATCATCTCGAATCTACATCTGGGCACATGAGGGAGACGGAGATCTGAGAATCCATAAATTTAGACTGCAATGCATCATAAAATGCACTCGAAGAGATTTACCTCTCCTTCCTTGCCTTGCAGATGACCTGATCTACTGTCCCAAAGGTATAACATCTAACGTATTCCGCTTCAATGTCTCATCTATGGAGAAAAATTACACCAACCTGTTCCGAGCAGAGTTTCGTGCCCTCAGAGTGCCCAACTCCAGCGCCAGCAGGAACGAGCAACGTATTGAGCTCTATCAGGTAAAAGTAATATTTAATTAAGTACACAGAGTTTGGTAACGTATATTACTAGCTAACGTACTTCTATATTATGTCTTTAACCACTTCGAGATGATGGATAGAATAATGCATTACAGTAATAAAGCACGTAATAACAATGATCTTATTAATCCAAACATTAACCAAAGACACTGTAGTGGAAGAAGGTGATCCATAAACAACTTCAGTAGCCAAGTATGGCTCAGAAGAGGAACATGATCCTGATTTATGAATGAGTTCTTATAATTCCCAGATTCTAAGAATTCATAATTCTTAGTTTTGGACCCATGGAGAGAACAAATCTTGAGCAAAGCTATAACATTTGACCGGGCCATTAAACTGACAGACATTTCTAAGACAAACACAAAATCATACCTAACATTTATTGGCATGCCTGACTTTTTTCATATTTTTAAGTAGTAGGATATATGTGTGTGTGTGTGTGTGTGTGTGTGTATTTATGCCACAGTGCTGCTGAATTCTCCATTCTGATTGGTTAGAAGGTGTTGATTAGTTTTCTATAAAACTACTGCTCAGGCAGTAAAGTAAATCATATTAATGCATGCTATCATTGCCATACTAACAACTCACATAGAGACTTCTACAGTGGACTTTCCAAATAGATAGATTTAAAAAAAAAAAAAAATTATTGATGATATGGTAAGATTTTCTGACAGGTGATGTTCATTTAATATTTTTGGAAGGAGTCTCCAGTGTCGGTGCTTTAGGTTTTCCAACACAGGAATGTGTTTGTGTTTTCTCAGTAATATGAAAAAGTCCATATTTTTCTCTTAATGACTTCAAGAGAGGCTGGTCAGGGAACATCTGTTATAACAACAGATGTTCTACAACACTAAACGTAGCTATAAACAGACAAAGTATGGCATTGTCCTTTAGTAAATAAAAAGCAGTTGGCAAAATTTCTGTAAAGAGGAAGAAAACACTTTCGGACATACTGTGACTGGAAAACGATCAACTTTGGTGTGGCGATCTTCATATCATGTGATAGTTGATTATCTTCCTATAACATCATTCCTCAGTACGTTTTATTCCTTATATATACTGTGATTTATTCTATCCACATTCACTGGATATGAGCAACCTGATTGGCTACTCTACTACAAGGCTATCAGCTCATATACCACGAGTAGAGGAAAAACAAAATGGCGGCGCGTGTTGCTGAACCAACCGCGGACGAAATAAAAACTCTGCTTGAAAACAAAACCACAAAAAAAAGCGCAACAAAACACGGAATAAAAGTATTTGATGATAAGAACATATCTTTTTTTCAAGAATTATTATTGTCGCATTTTTTTTTTTTTACAAATTGCTCCTGTCATTTCGCCGGTTTGTTTACATTCTAAGCGGAAATTATTTTCTCGGACGTTTTGTATATTTATTGAATTTACAAAAAATAAAAATGCACCGTTTCTCAAAATCCAGTGAATGTGGATAGAATAAAACAGTTATTCCACTCAATCTCGTCGTACGTGGCTTACAGACAACTCGGTGCTACGCGCCTCGTCGGCTATCAGCTCATGTACGACTCGATTTCGTGGAATAACTGTTAAATATCTCACAATCACATTTCCCCCCCCTCACAGTTACAAAGCCTATGTTGTCTGCAGGACTGTCATATGCAATAGAAGAGATAAAACACCTCCTAATTCCTAACAAAGCCAAGATTTTAACCTCACTGAAAAAAGTAAAGGTTTCTTCAAGGAAAAAAAAAAATTCACACAATAACTCCCAGGCTAACAGCTGCTTAGCACTAGTCATTATTATATATGATCATAGCTCTGAACATGGGACCAAAAAAGGATACTGAATTTGTGTCAAGTCCTCCAAGTCTTGTTTTTTTTTAAAGCACTGATCTTTATTCCAGGCACTGAATGGATTATACAGGAGTGTATTTGCACAATTCAGCTGAACAAAGGAAGTATTCTGAGAAAACCTGACTAAAGCTCGCTTTCTGCCACTGTCATAGCCAGAGCACTGTAATGTAATACATCAGCGAGGATGGGAGTTTTAGGAGATAAATTGTGCATAGTGGCATATTATATACACACACATCTACTATATGTGCACATGTATATACTACCACTATACATAAATGAGGTGTGGGGGGATTTTCGGTTGGTTTCCTCATTAATCTCCCATGAGAGGCTGGGAGCCATGATCAGGTTCCAGCGTTTCCTGCCAGGGAGACGTGCGTCTCCAACCCTGCAGGGCTACACTTTAGGCCCAGCCTGACAGGCCTACAGATGTTTTCCAGGAGCTGTGCAGGAGATAGAGGGAGTGTCAGCCACTGGAAGGGGAAGGGGGAGGGGTGTACGTGCGCCCCCGCAGTGTTCGTTTGGTCGAATGTCTAGCTTTAGCGTGGGCTGCCTGAGTGGTCTCAGAGGACCTTCAGCCTTAGCTCGAGTCTCACAGGAGGTTAGATCAGGTCCTCAAGGGGTGCAAAAACTTTGCTTTTCCCACCACCTGTTGTATTCTTTGTATGCCTGATGGTATATGGGGGAGTGATTGTATCAAGGAAGTTGAGGAGTCAGACGCTGCGGTGTAGATTTTGGAACAGAAGACTTGCAGCTACTTCAAGACTTCCTGAGCAGGATGATCTGGTCATTTTTTTTTGTGTTTGGGATAACACTGTTATGAGTGTAAACCAGCGTCGTGTAAAATGTTAGAGAAGCCGTTATTTCTAACTGCTAGAGAAGGCTAAATTCAAGCAATAACATGTAATATGGGGATATCTCTTGTGCTGGGAGTCACATTTTCCATAAGTGAGAGGGGAGAATGCTTTGGCCTCGGGCATCCTTGAGCGTCTGGCTCAGACAGTGCTGGCCAGGCCAATGTCTGGAGCTTGTGTGAATACGAGTGTGCTTGCTTAGTGTATTTTACCATATGACCCAACTACTCATTCTGTCAATCAGATGTTTTATTTTGCTAATAAAACACTATAAACAAGTATCTCAGGAACAATTTTGACTTAAAATAAGGATTAGCCAATGTCCTCCTTGACCTTCACATTACACGGAATCCCCAAAGAATGGAATCCCATGCAAACACAGGATGTTGCTGTCTTCTGTTTCTTCAGATCATTAGATACGACGAGCACATTGCAAAGCAGCGGTATATTGGGGGAAAGAACGTCTTGACCAAAGGAACGGCTGAGTGGGTCTCCTTCGATGTAACCGAGACTGTGAGGGAGTGGCTCACACACAGAGGTGAGTTAAAATGGAAAGAATCAACATTTACATCTGGTTGTTAAAAATGTAAGATGTTCAGGACGTCTATTAAAAGGCTGTCTGGAGATTGTGGATAGAAATTTTTAGAATGTCTAAAATGAATATCGTAGGATCTTTGCATGGAGTTGTTGCTACACTTCCCATATCTCCGAGTCCATATGATTTACCTTTCGAGTTTCTGAGGATTGTTACAAAGGTCGGCAGCACTGAAACCAAACTGAACCCCTTAAACGCCAAGAAATCTTTGGCAGATCTGAATTTCTTCACTCACCATAACCTTTCCTATTAATTTCACTGTAATTACCTAATAATTCGTAGTGGTTGTTGAAGATCAATAATGGAATAATGAACCAGGAGATTAAGGGGTTAAGTTTGCATATATATCTGGAACCGAGTACTAAACAGAATCATTTAGAAAATAAATGTATTGGCGAGGAAGTAGCAGTTGTCCCAGTCTTAGCTGGGGGAAAAAAAATAAAAGGGTTGTAATGAACAGCCAAAATGAAAATGTATGAAATATAGTTTCAGGAAGTAAAAATAACAGTCTGTATTAATATGAAAATACATTTGACAGGGCACAGGATTACAAAGCACTTGGTCAGCGACTAGCATAAATTGCATGCAGCAAATTCTTATACTTTGATTTATCACTGTTTGACTATAGTCCTGAGCACAGATGATATAAAGGCAATAAATCAAAAGAAGAAAAATTGAATAAACGTCATTACTCTGAACGTGGTCTTCTCGCTGTGCTCTACAGAGACTAATCTTGGCCTGGAGATCAGTGTGTATTGTCCCTGTCACACCTTTAATCCTAACGGTGACATTATCGAGAACAAAAGAGAAGTGTTGGAAGTTAAATTCAAAGGTAAGCTCGCTAACACTCAGGGTTTGTTCTTTTTTTTTTTCCCTAGATTGATTGGTAATTTGGGCAGAAGAGCGATGAAATGCAAGTTCTCCAGTTTAATAATAAAAGGAAAAGTAGACTGTTATAACTATTCATTTTTAAAATATTTTAAAAGGGCAGCGCACATTTTATCATTAATATGAAATTATTGTGAAGCTGGTTTGCATTGCGATTAGTATTGTTTGATTTCTATTCTACAACTCGATAAAACTTAGCATTATAGCATAGATTATCTTTATCTGTGTAGGGCTTCCGTCATTTGATTGTCAGCTCATCTCTGTATTTCCCTTCCCTTTTTTATCTGGAATAATATCATTCCCTTCTGAACTTTCATCCAAAACATATGGGTCCGAGTTGTAGTTGGAGATAATGCGCAGAGCAAGACAGAGATCGCGAGCCTGATCATGGGAACGCGCTCGGGTCTGCAATCTCACTTAGTAATGGGGGCCTCAGGGTCTGGGGGGATTGGAAATGCTCCCTAACTCCATCAGCAGTCTCCACTGCAAGGAATGCGATGCTGCCACGGGCGCTCAGACTTTTGGCCCCAAATTAAAGAGGGGCGTCCGTATCCACTGGCAACGTCCCTCTTGGGACCTGAGCTGCTTTTTCTATCAGCGACAGATTGGATGAGCAGACAGGCGAATGCAGGGGAGAATAAGCATAGAGGGATAAGATGCTGTGGAATGACAGCCAGTAGAAGTTGAGAGATGCTGGGCACGGGCTCAGCTTTCATTTGTCCTTCAACATACAGCGAGCTCTGTTTTGCCCCATAGGTATGGACGGAGAGCACTACGATAACCGCTTGGATCTTGGCCTGCTCAGTGGGCAGAAGGAGTACCCTCTTCCACATCTTATCCTGATGATGCTTCCTCCCCATCGCCTGGACGTGCCGCCTACATCAAGACGCCGCAAACGGGCACTGGATACCAACTACTGCTTCTCGTAAGGGGGCGCTATTTTTTTGTTGTCTTTAAATGTTTATGAGTAGACGATGAAGGGAAGCACAAGTTCTTTCCTTTATACTTCATAGGATGTCTTAACTGTGACCGGACACAGCAAGAAATCAGTATTACACGACATGCAGCCACAGAGAAAAGAGACATTTATACATCATCGTCACTGAAGTGACCGTACCGTTCTTCTGTTGATCACGTTCTAATTAATATTAGCACACCATGTTTTCCTCAAAAGGCTGTATGACTAAACTGTTTAATTAGCATCTGACAACTTGGTGTATTATAGAAGAATCAAGTTGGGATCTGTCCCTGTGTTCAAATGAGAGAGGGCTCGTGTGTGTGTGTAGCACACCGGCTCCTCAGAGCCACGATGCCTGGGTTTACCTTACCGACAGCATTAGACACCTGGGCCCGGTCCAGGAGAGGAAAAAAATGACACACCTCACAGTGGAATTTCTGAGCCTCCGAAAGGCACAGCTTGAGCTGTTTATAAGGCAATACAGAATGAAAATAGAGGGCTTAAAAACGTCAAGTAAGAATTGGCTGTATTACTTCATTGAGGCTATGGAAATGTCATTGAATGAATGCAGCAGCTGTGCCAAGAAAGCAGAGCAGCAGAATAAAAAGGTATAGAGTGCATAAGAAAAAGAGTCGCAAGACACTGGAGCAGCTAATCATCCTGCCTCCGTCTTTGTGCCTTTCTCTCTTCTTCCATTGCAGTAATTATGAGGAGAACTGCTGTGTTCGCCGTCTTTACATCGATTTCCGACAAGACCTGGGCTGGAGATGGATCCATGAGCCTAAAGGGTACCACGCTAACTTCTGTTCAGGGCCATGTCCTTACTTGCGCAGCGCTGACACCACACACAGCTCGGTGAGTAAGAGCATTAAAATAAAATATAATTAAACCGCAAATTGTATGATGTAAATGCATTATTTTCATTAAGCGCCTTAATAGTATAATCTTCCTCAAAACGTCGTGATGAATATTCATGAAGGTCTTCAAAGGGCAGTGCTGAACACAAATTCTTATAACTTGGCATGACTCAACATTATAAAAGATAAAACTGGGCGAGACTCGGTCAGGAGCAGGACTAGCAGTTGTAGATATATTCTTATAAATTCACTCAGTAAAACTTGTTTTGACAAATGTTGGCGATCCGATTTAAATTTGCAGTAATACAGATGTAAAACGTTTTCTAAAATAACCAATATCTCTTATGTAAGGAATAAAACAACTGGTTTATAGATATATAATATAAAATAAGTGGACTGTCTGTGAAAAGTTCGCTCCTGTTATAACGTACATTATAGCAGCTATAAACAGTCTTCCCTCCCTCACAAAAATGGCAGGTCCTACACCCAGAGGTCTTTTCTGAGGCAGAAAACCTAAAGAAACCTCCAACTGTTTCTTTAAAGTGCTAGTTCTCGAACCTTCTGACATGGGAGACCCCTTCCATTAATGTCAAATGGTCTCCTCACTGAAAACTTAACCATATCAACAATTATGCTTTGTTAAATATTATTATTATACACATTCAATGGAACAATTATAGATTTTACAAAAAGTTAAGAACAGGGGAGTAACTTACCACTGGCAAACAAAGAAATGCTGATTCTGGTCCAAAGTAATTCATTGGTCGGTCAACCCGATGTAAATTCTGTTGTGCATGCGTGGAAGCAAACTTTCTTACTGAATATTCGCATCAGCTCCGACATGTGACATGTTGTCTTGACAACCATGCAATATCGTAAACCATATTCAACACTCGTTGTCCACTGGATAGAGTGACGTAATACACATAGGATAAGCGCTATGCTAACAATATCGCATGCTATCAATCCAAATGAATGAAACCCGCTAGAAGAGAAGAGAATACATGCTTTTATTCCATCGAAAAAATGTCCTGTATGTATAATAATATTACATATTAAATGTTTATGAGACGTGTCTGCTACACAAGTCCAGGTGAATGAGCTGTTACTTATACTGGCACGACTGTCAAAGCTGCCGTTCGAGAAAATTCAATCAACGCCAGTCAGAATCGAGAATTCAACAACACTGCAGTATAAAATAATTATAAACACAATTTATGGCAGGTAACACACAAATCCCTTTAATGGCAGGTGTGTGTAAATTCAGATTTGCCATCAACATCTCGGGTGATCCGATCACATTTGATAGCCGTTAACAGTGGGCATGTACAGTACAAGGGTCTTCACTGTGTCTCCAGTGACCCTCTTGTGATCATATTTCATGACTGGGTTGCCAAATCTGCTTGACAAAAACACCCTAACGTTACTTCAAAATCATCCCAGAAAATGGTAAATACCAAAATGCAAAGTATACATGCCGGTGACAAATTAAACCATGAGGTACTCACGATTAGTATATAAAAGCTATATGCATATACATAAATCAGAGAAAACAAGACAGGAATTATAATCAGGGCAGAGTTACTGCAAAACTTGGTACTGCAAAGATCCATGTCAAATGGTAGAGCAAGCATCATGTTAAACACTCTCCCTGTGTCCGAAATCGCTCCCTACTCACTATATAGGGCACTATATAGTGAGGACGCCATTTTGTAGTGCTGTCCG
>JAPFFA010000003.1:49307548-49318266 GCA_026153275.1 Sciades herzbergii | reverse complement strand
CTTTATCTACTTTTAGGACTTGTGTGAAAATCTGATGTTTTAGGTCATACTTATGCAGAAATATAGAAAATTCTAAAAAAAAAAAAATCTAGAAAATTTTGTATTGTTCTCAAGTAGTATATAATAGGTACAAATAAGTACTTTAGCGGGAACTACCCCAATGACAAGCCCTTGTACCCCTACAGGTACAATGATGTCCTTCAGAGTGCTTCTCTGGTGAAAGAAATTTGAGTATCACAGCAGTGAACTGAGTTTACAAACAAGACAAAACAATGTGCACCAACACACACAGGCAGCTGGCCGTGGCACCATCATGGTAATGGAAAGTCAAGATGAAGTGATGGACCAGTTATTGCTATATAAATTTTTTAATAGAGCTTGGCAAATTGGGTTTTATTCTGTCTCTCATTACTGGGAAATACTGTTGTGACTGTACACCATCACCACTACAAATGGTATACTAGGCTGACCCGATCTGTTTTTGTTTGTTTTTCAAGAATGGGGCTGTATTGGAAAATCTTCCACCACTGAGAAGAGAAGGCTTCAGCTACACTTCACCACCTCATTTTAGATTGCAGGATGACAAGGAGAGAAAAGGAGTAGCTATGAAAGACTGCCAGGAGGACATTTTCACCTTGGCAGAGCCTGTCAAAAGGAGGCACAACTCTGCCACTTTCAGGCGAAAAACGTATTCAGAGCAAAAGCAAAGTGTTTTCTTGGGGAGAAAGACGTGTTCCGAAAGGGGCACCATCTTCTCTCTAAAGCCTGGGTACCACAGAATGGCATTTAACCGAAGCAACTGCCAAGCAGACAGTGATTACTTGATACAAAAAGATGAAAAGAGCCTCGATTGCCTTGAGGAGCACTGTGTAAATGGTAAACAGCCCAGTAACAGGAGACAGGGGAAGCATGATAGGAGTAAATTGGAGCATTTTGATACTGACTCCAGTGACCCATCCCAAGAAAGCAGTAGCAAATCACTCAATGGGTACCAAATTTCACACAAAGGCCAACGCGGACTTTATGAAAACGAGATCTGGATGACAAATGAAATACACAAAAAAGAAATTTTATTACAAGAAAAGCTGCTAAAGGTAGTGGAAACTATGAGGAAGGTTCAACTGAGAACCGCATCTGAGGACAAGGTGAAAAGTGAGGAGCAGAGGAACACCGTGAAAGCAGAAAACAGGTTATATTATACAGAGAAAGGAAACTGGGACCGGGAGAGCACCAGAGACAGGGCTTTAGGCAGTAGAAGACATGAAGGACAACAAGAGGGATTCAATAACTGGGTAAAAGGGAAAGATGGTATAGAAAGACAGGAGAATCATGTGAACGAGACAAACGCTCGTCAGAAAGAGAAAAGGAGAGATGGAATAGAGTGGGAGAACAGGCAAAGAAATAGTCAGAGAACCACAAAGACTCTAGGAAAGGAGTGGAACCATTTTGAAGAAATGACAAGGCATACAAGGGAAAGGGCAAGACCTGAAAAAGACCAGACAAGAAGAGAAAGAACAGTGGAATGGAAAGGGAATGAGATGAGAGAACAGGACCAGAGAGACTGGCAGGAAATGATGAGAGTTAATGATGGAGAAAAGAGAAGACGTGAACAAGCAAAGCTCAAGAGAGACACAGAGATGTGCAACGAGGATCAGCAATGGGACCTAATGGAGAACTTTTCTTCAACTTCGCATAAAGGGAAAGCTGTCTCCAAGCATGACAAAACAAACGGATATAAAGAAGACCATTTGGCAACTCAAGAGAGTGTGGCTCAGTACAGTAACAGGGCTACAGAGCAGATGCTTCTCAAAAAGCCACTCCATGAAGCTGATCCAAGCAATCATAACCGTAGAAAGTTCCAGCAAATGCAAGTCAGGCCAGAAAGCACTGATGTCCAACTTAGACCTTGTAAAATATGCAACAGACATTTTACACAAGATCGTCTGGAAAAGCATTTCAGCATTTGTCAGAAAACACAAACCAAGAAACGTCAAGTCTTTGACTCCTCAAAGCACCGAGTCGAAGGCACTGCCCTAGAAGCGTTTTTGAAGACAAATGGTCGAAGTAGATCTCCAGAGGTAAGGTTATATTATTAACAGTAGCAGCCACTGCCCCTATATGCAAACTAATTGTTGCAAGACTAAGATCTTGGCATGCAAATTGAAAGCATCTGTCGACCACACAGTAAAGCAATTTATGATTACACGTAATTAATTAACCATTCCAGTTTTTACATGCTGTGATCTATTGTGTGTGTGTCCCTAGCCCAAGAAGAATAACTGGCATCAGAAACACAAGACTTTCATTCAGAACATACGCCAGGCTCGTGCACCCGGAGGGTTTCAGCCAAGCGCAGATCTGAATTCTGATTATGTAACCTGTCCCCACTGTGGCAGACGTTTTGCCCCTGATCCAGCCAAGAGGCACATTCCAAAGTGCCAGAACATTAAGAGCAAACCTCCACCTCCCAGGCAGCACCGTTAAACATGATGACAGGGATTGCATAGTGATATTTTCTGCCTTTATAAAAAAAATAAAAAACCCACACTTTTAAGGAATGGCCACTGCCCACAAAGCTAAATTACACTGTAAAATAATGCAAACAAAATAAAACTAAACACAAAGCAAGTCTGAAGTAATTGTGTCATTGTCTGGGGTAACGGTAAGAGCTAATGACTCAATTTTACAAAGCAAGCATATTTACAGTGTAAAGTGGTTAGGTACACGTTATTAAAACTCAAGTGCTTTTATTAATACAATGCATGCAATTCTCTCCTTTTAAGTGTGTTCATTTACATATGGAAAACACTTCAATACATCCAGTAGACATTGGCCATAAAATCCTTGGAGCAAACTTATCAATGTAGAAAAGCATTCAATATGTATCTGAAAAATATGAAAAGCTCAGTAAAATGAAGGAATAGAGAAAGCCGGGATTAACCTGCTAGAAGTTAACAAGGCACTTAATGGCATTATTATTATTATTATTATTAGCTACAGCTTAGGATTTGCACTGAAGATGTGGGCAACTTGCTGTCCATCATTAACAAATGGAGCCTATAAATATACTTTAATCACTCCACAGATATAAAATGACCATCAAAAAAAAAAAAATACAAAAATAGAATTACATACTGTACACACATAGAAACAAAAATATATTTGGTTTCACTGTACCTTAAAAAGAGAATTGGGTGTGCGCAGAGTGTGGATGTACATTTGCACCTAGTTTTGGCATGAACATTTTGATAACCATCTCATTAAAATGTTGCCTACAGGACTTTGTTGTACCAAAACAAAAAGGAATAACATATCTCAAGATAATTTTTATATCCTGGTTGTAACAGAGTTACACGCCCCCCCACACACAAACGCAATGAAAATGAGTAGAGCTCAAACATTAATTCTCACAAAATATTTCAAAACAGAACAGGTGGACTGGAGAGAAAAATCAAACTAAATATAAAAAAAAAAAGCCCACCACACAAAAAGGTCAGCTAACTGGTTTTGGCTTCTGCCTTCCTTCAGACAGTAACAAGGTGGCAGCAAACCACACAAAATAGGATGGGAGGAAAAAGGCATGCCCCAAAACTTTAATTGAGCCTCCTGACTCCTCAATCCTACCTTTCTTCAGCCTGTGACCCCAAAAAAAAATCAAATCAAAGCCTGCCACTTTCACATACACATCAATTCTTTAAAAAGAAAATCAAGGAGATAAGAGGCTTCTAAAATACAGATTACTTACTATATGGAAGTCTTTTTTTTTTTGTACCATGACATGCAATCTTTCAAAAGTTCATTAAATATAAGACTTTTTTTTATTTAAAATTAGGTTTCTAATGGTGAGGTGGGTGAATGACATTTGAAAGATGACCACAAATGTTCACAAAGCTCTGCACCCAGGATCGGTGGGTAACGGGAGGTCTATCCAAACACAAGCATTCCAGTCCAGGAAGGTAGTTTTCCAGGCAGGTTCTCTCAGTGACTTAAACTTTTGCTCAGGACACACCTTAATACATTTTTTTTTTTTAAATCATCACGTTCTATATATACTCAAGGTTATTTGCAAAAGGGGGAATCAATTATTGCACCCTTAAATGCTCCACTTCTCCCATAAAACCAAAGTCCAAGACATGATACAATAACACGAAGCACTATAACTAACTTATAGGTACAACTAAAAACTCTGAATAAAAAGCAAGTAAAATGTACCTGGCTTCTAGGCTGTGTATATGCAGCTTTACGATACCCTCATAATTCATTGATGTTACACATGATGTGATGCTTCAGCAAATGTGGATCTCTCAACTCGTAAATATGTTCATCCTTGATTCTTGCTGTCCTCCCCCCCCCCCCCTTCCTCATCTCCTTAGAAGAAACCAGGGAAAATGGAGTGACAACAAGGAGGCACAATTAAAGTAAGAAGCACCCCAAGATTTAGAAAACATCCATGAGTATACAAAACACACACTGCAACCACAAGAGGGAGACAAGCATACATAATCTGAAAAATCAGTAGTACGTTCATCATCACAGATTCTTGGATATGTGAAAACCATTCATATACACATAACATTAAAATTCTGGCGTGTCGTCTCCTCAGTTGCAAGCATCAATTACTATTCAAAATAAAAGAGACATAAATATTGTTGTTTTTTTTTTGCAAGGCCCCACAATCCACAACTGAAAGAAATATCTATGCTTTTTCTCCTGTGACAAAAACCACACGACCATTTTGGTGTAGAAATCAATACTGAAGATAAATGCACCACATGTGAATAGCTTAAAGCTCATCAGGTGCTGTTTTGGCAATAGCTTCCATAATCCAAACAGATATATTAAAAGACCTGTCAAGTCTTGAGTAGTCCTGAACCCAAATTATTCATATTGTGGTTCAAAAATAAAAGTATACACTGGTGCCTGGCATGCACATAAACACAGACATGATGCAGCAGGAATGCTGTGGCCAACTAATATATCCTTGTACTGATACAAGAGGAGAATAATCTTTGATTATCATCAAGAGGCAAAAGATTTTGTGATGCACAGTCCTTCCTCTCACACTGTGAAAGCAGGAAGACTCAGGTCCAAATGACTAACTTTAATAAAAAAAAAAAAAAAACAGCTTCCCCAGTCAGCTACTCACTGAGGTTTCTGTTCAGAGAAGATCTTTAGCTGTACTCTGTTATAAATTTAAAAAAAAATTAAAAAAAAAAAAAAATCATCCAGCTGTCCCTCACTCCTCATCATCAGGTAGACACCCTTGGTGGTTGCTCTTGTCACAATGATCATCTCCTTCTTTGAGGTCATTAATGACTTTCCGCAGTCTCTCATTCTCTTGGAGCTGGTCATTATACTGAAAATCGAGAAACAGATGGGTGTTTAAAACAATATTCCACTGTAATCCTAATAGACCTAATCTCCAGTGCATAGATGGGCTAACCGGCACATCCCCAAATCCTTATATAGTCTCTTGATGTGCGATACCCACACTTCTTTTTCTTCGGAGAAAAGCTAAAAACACCCCAAACAGCACCCCCAAGCAAATAACTAGCAATCCCCAGCATGACTACATTACTGCTGCTCCATTTTTCTGCAGTTTATTTCCTGCCACCTAGTGGACATATTAAAATTACATGCACGAAATGAAAGCAGACACCTATGAGACAGCCTGGGCATGAGATCCTAGTGCTTGGAAATACACAGACAGAAGTATAAACCAGGCATGGAACACACTTCAAGAGGATGTGATTCAGCCTAATGGTTGTCATGCAGACACAGAAACAAACAGCTACACACCTGTTTCTTTAACTGCTGGATTGTTGCGTCTTGCTTTTTCACCATTTCTTTGAGCTACAACAGAAAAAAAAAAACACTTAAATGTGAACCAAACCATATAAATGTGGAAAACAACTGAAATTACTTAAAGGCGTTACACAAATTCCTGCTGCTTTTCTTGGATTTATTCTGATATAACCTCTTTCAATAAAAACAAC
This sequence comes from Sciades herzbergii, assembly GCA_026153275.1. NCBI lineage: Eukaryota > Metazoa > Chordata > Actinopteri > Siluriformes > Ariidae > Sciades > Sciades herzbergii. The sequence goes on along the minus strand of JAPFFA010000003.1, from coordinate 49,312,270 downwards.
AAACAATTCAACACGAGTAGTGGATGCCTCCACCTCAAGTCTTATCCTTTTTGTTACCAATTTTTATCCCAGAAATAGCCTTAAAATACATTCCAAACAGGAAGGAAACTACTGAAGAAAAACTCTCTCAGACGTTTGACCTTGACCCTGTTAGGATCAAATCTGAAATCTAATCATGTAATCTGCTGGTTTTCAAGATAACTCCATATAAATCCTTCAAACATTCACTCACTCCCCTCCCCAAGATCACACACTAGCAAAAATCTCTGGACAGACACATGCACGGATGGAATAATGGCAAAAATCGTCGCTAGCCAAAAATGGGCCTTTAGTTCCTGAAGCCAACCGTGTAAGTAATATCCCTGTATGGCAAGCATTCAAAAATCTAATCAGCTGATCTCCTAGTTTCCATGATAATTCGATATAAATCCTACAACCAACCAACCATTCGTACTTGAGATAACCACAATAACAAGAATCTTGGACAGACAGACAACCTGAAAATATAAAATGTCTCCATTACCTAGTGGCAGAGACGGAGTAAAAACAAAAGTTGTCTATTTTTATGCTCATGTTTGAGTGAAACTCTTACCTGTGCAAGCTCACTGCTCGCTTGGCAGCAGATCTGTTGTGCACATTGTTGTGGCAGGTTACTTTTCTTCCAAGCTCCAGAGTCCAAGCCATTTATGCTCTCATAGTCTACCCATACTGTTTGCTTACAACATACATACACACACATTTTATATGAACATTAAAACTGAAATACAATATTTTTTAAAATACTTTGAAATTAAACCACCCAAGGAACCACCAAGTGTAACAAAAAGGTTGTAATGTTTGTAAAGCCTTTACCATGAAGCCATTCCCACTAGCAGCAGCTGCAGCAGCCGCCTTTAGTTCTTGAAGCTCTGAATATGGGAGCGTGGCACGTTCTGTGAAGGGCGTAGCCAGAGGGCTAGACATGGAATCTCTAGAGCCATCAGGCATGGGAATGAATTCTGCATCCTGCAACTCCTGAACAGGGAAGACTGGAAGTGAATTCCAGGAACCTTACGGGAGGCTACCTGTTCTAGAGAAGAAGTTCTTTATTGAGGTAACTGGTAATGCATACTTTACGGAGCCAAGATGGACAAGAACTCTCATTAGTCTTGCTCTCCATTAAGACAACTGACGGAGTCTCAGGACCTCTCTCCTCCAGGTCAACCTCCACAGTGCCTCCCATAATGCCCTCTCGCAGCTCAGAGTCTGATCCAGACTCAATATCCAAGTCCATAGAGGAGCCAGGGCTCGGACCTATCCCTAACAATAATACAGAAATAAAATCAAAAGAATGAAATGAAAGAATGAATTCAGGTCAATGCTCCAAAAATAAACCCCCCTCAAACTCCAGATTTACACAATGTAAATTAAGCACTCAATAAGAGTAAGTGCAAGTATATGAACAGAAAGACCAAACGCTTTCTTACCACTTCCAATAGACAATCCACTACTGTTTGAACGAATTGTTTTGGAGTTAAGCAGCTTTTCTGTGAGAAACACAAAAATTGGATGGGATCAGGCTGTTAACGTTCGAACGCTGAAGCCTATTTGTTATTCATACTCATCATATTTTACCATCAACCAATTTTGATTTTTTTTTTTTAAGAGCAAATTGGGTGGGGGGAGAAAGTAAGCCAATTACCCACGACAATGATTGTGTGCCAACCCCTGCACGACAAGTCAGGTACATGATGTAGGGACCCAAATATGGGGCGGGGAAGAGCAGGGCAAACCTCAGAGCCAAATCCTCGATCAGCAGGCATGCCTAAACGTCCATTTCCTGCATTTCCCCAGGCAAAGATTTGATTATCTGAAGGGGGAGGAAAAAAAAAATAAATACCAGCTGTCAATACTTCGTGCACCTTCACTTAATTCAGTATACTTCTTGTACATTCCCTTTTTCCAGTAATATTTTCTTTGCTCACCCTCTGTGGCAGCAATTGTGAAGCCATCTCCGCAGGATACTTTGGAGACAACTTTTCCCCCAAAGGGTCCTAAAAGCAGCTGAACCCCTTGATGTTTCTTAAAGTCCTTTACACCAAGCTGGCCATATTTATTACAGCCAAACGTCATCAGACGCCCCCGTTCTGCATATACACAGACCAGAAAATCGAAACTGAATATGTGGTATCCAGGGTCCAATAGTTATTCTAAAAGTTGTCCTGTATAGAAAGTGATTAGCAATTTTGTTTCCAATGTAAATCCAAGAGACATATTGAGGAAAAAAAAAAAAAAAAAAGAAGCAATAAAATGTTTACCATCGATGGCTGCTGTATGGGTCTTCCCAGGGGCAATGATTTGGATCTTAAAGCGGGCAAGCAGCTTTACTAAAGTCAGAGTTGTTGTGTACGGTATATCCTGACAACCCTAATTGTTGGAAATTTAGATGTTCTTAGACATTCTGAAGGTTCAACTAACAAAACAGCTAAGACAGACAAGAAATTGCTTCAATAGTGTTCGCCCTCCGTGAGGTCCATACCTCCCCAGGGTGGTTCTTGATACCAGTAATGCCTTGATTGAGACCTAGCTTGTTAAACTCGTTGTTTCCACAGGTCAAGACTTTTCCAGATTCTGTAAGGAAAAACGTTCCATCGTTGCCACAACAGACCGAGTCAATACAGGCACCCTTTGGTACTTCCACCTGCATAGTGCACATATGACGGAGGCAGAATACAGAAAATAAAACACTGATTTGCACACAGCACATTTAGGAAGATGATGCAAACCTAAAAAAAAATACTGACAATATAAGGAATAATTTCGGTATCACACAATTAAACCACTATCAATAACTCAAGCTGAAGCTTGTCTGCCCTCCATATGTTACTGTTATAAATACTATGCTCAGTACTGTATTAGAACTATCACGATAATATTAAATAATTAGTAATACAACTGTAGTGCACATAATACATGTACCAGTACGTACCTGCACCATTGAACTGTATACAACAAAAACAGTTCAGCACAGATTATATGGATGTAATGTAAACATTTACCAGAAATGCCTGCAAGGCTAACGCAAACGCACTACATACTTACGAGCATAGGCGAGGCAAAGTCGTCCTCACAGTCCAGGCCAAGTCTACCTGCGCAGAACAATCTCTTGTTAATAAAATGTTAAACTCAATACTGCAATCCTCTTTGGTGGTACTCGGAACATATACAGTGTTTACCATGTTCTCCGCAGCCCCAGGTATAGATGCTTCCGCCGTGCGTCAACACTACCACATGGTTGTCTCCACAGGACACCTGTCGCACTGGTCGTTCCTGAAAGAACTCCAGCAGAACCGGCTCAAGAACCTCCATACCCATCTCATTCTCCACACCTATACAGCCATAATAGTCTGAGCCAAACATGTACATTTGGTCCTCATCTGGTTGGAAAGATCAAAGAAATACAGTCACAAACCTGAACACGCATTCGGCTTGATTAATCGAGCAATAAATGATCAAATGATTACATTTCTTAAACCTCATACAGCTTGAAAAGAATCAAGAAGCCTTTAAACTTTACTTACCAGTTATACAGGCAGTAAAGTCTGCCCCACAAGACACCTGTCGGATGGCTTTTCCCTGCAGACGTTCTACCTTACGAGGTTGTCGGTATGAGGCCTGATCCCCATGCCCAAGCTGGCCTACCATTTTAGCACCACCTTGCACACTCTACAAGAGGAAATAATCATACTTTTTAGTTAACACAACTGAAGCATTGACGTCAAGTACAGCACAATGGAACGTAGATCAAACCGTCCATTGGACAAAAATTAATCAAGTTGTCTCTCAAAGCAGGAGGCAACTTTTTTTTTTTTTAAAGAACATTTACTTGACCATGTCAACAAACAGAACACACAAATCTATTGTTAGAAATTCAGGATCCTCTCCACTGTCTAACTAGAAAAATTATGCAGCTTTATACTGCAAGGTTAGGTCAAACAATTTTTCCAGTGAAAGAATGTGTAAGGTGTACTATTAAAGACAAAACAAGATTATACTGATGTGCAGAAAGTTTGAAATAAGATTCTTACAGCCCAAGTGTAAAGCTCTTTCTCCACAGTAACCACAGCGAAATGCGTCTCCCCTGCACACACTTGCTGAGCACTAATGCCACCCTTAAACACGTCCAGTTTCTGAGGGGTGAACTTCCCTCCTCCCCAAAAATACACCTCTCTTGAACGGGTGGTTACTACAGCAACTGGAGTGTCTGATACGGTGCTCAGCCTAAAGAAAAATAAACGTACAGAGTAAATCCTAAACTTGCAAAAACAGATATTAGAAATAGCGTTGCTAAAGGCTGTTAGAAAGTGTTACACATACCTGGGCTTCTTTGCAGCTGAATTCAGTGCAGCCACACGCGCCTCAAACTTCCTGCAAGCATTGAGGTGGTTTTTTATTTATTTATTTTTGTTAGCTTTCCTTTCCAAAAAAATAAATAAATAAATAAATTATGTTTTGTGCTTTTGTCCTGAAAGTAAAACTTTATCTTGGAAAAGTAAATAGAAAGAAAGAAAACCCAAACTGAAACTCCAACCATTATAACTGTTAAGTTATACTGCTTCACTAATAGTTAATCTGGAGGATATACAATACAGTGCAATACTCTGAGGTACAGTGCCTTGCAAAAGTATTCATACCCCTTGAACTTTTTCACATTTTTCCACCTTACAACCACGAACTTAAAAG
>JAPFFA010000003.1:49202682-49214496 GCA_026153275.1 Sciades herzbergii | reverse complement strand
GATCCTCTTCCCATCTTTACTTCTGAGAGCCGCTGCCACTCCAAGATGCTCTTTTTATACCCAATCATGTTAATGACCTATTGCCAATTGACCTAATGAGTTGCAATTTGGTCCTCCAGCTGTTCCTTTTTTTGTACCTTTAACTTTTCTAGCCTCTTATTGCCCCTGTCCCAACTTTTTTGAGATGTGTTGCTGTCATGAAATTTCAAAATGTCTCACTTTTGACATGTTGTCTATGTTCTATTATGAATACAAGAGCAGTTTTTGAGATTTGTAAATTTATTGCATTCCGTTTTTATTTACAATTTGTATTTTGTCCCACCTTTTTTCGAATCGGGGTTGTACTTCACAACAGTTCTTTAAAAGGTTTGGTGAGGTAATGTGTATGTCTATTTCTTAAAGGTCCCCCAGTAACCAAAGTGAGTCTTTGTAAAGAAGATGAGGATGATACTGTGGCAGAAAACAAAGAAGCGAAGGATTCAATGTTGCCTTCATGCACTAATGGCCATGATGGACCCTCCACAAGTAAAGACTGTCAAAAGGAAGCAAAGGTGAGAAATGTGTCAATACGAAAGACGAAGAAGTTACCGCATTGTCTGCACCGACTGAATGCCCTGGAAACAAATTGTATGAAATCAACCCTGTGATCAAGAAGACTCTTATTCTCATTTCAAACCAGACATAATCAAATGGTGCATATGAGGTGTCGTATTGGCCGTTCAAGGTTTATCTATTTTTTCTTAAAGGGTGAAGAACCACTATCATGCCATTTCTGTACGATATCTCTGACAATCAAACATATTTTACTGTCTTGTCCAGCTCTAAATGCCACAAAGGAGTGACTTTATTCTCAAAGTACTTTGGATGAGGTTTTTAACAAGGTGCCACCACAAAAAGTTTTAGACTTAAGTTGTATGTATATCAAGCATCTCATTTTTAGTTATGTAACTTTTTAAAATTTATTTATGAAGAAATTATAGTATCTTTTAGAAATGCTCTCGCCATGAAATAGCCTTAGGTACTGACATGGCTTTAAAAAAAAATAAAATCAATCACTCCCTCACCACATTGTCTGCCACTGGGCACTGGTTATCGTGTAGATGTAATTAACAACTGGAGAAAATGTACCATCATTTCACGAACCTTCAGTAAAGAAAAATGCTTGCTTTTTCGCTTTTCCACCAGCAGAGTGTGCAAAATGTTTAAACTGAACTTGGTTCTAATTCACACTTTACAAGACAAGATTTACAAGGACATTTTAATTTCCATTTGAACTTAGTTTATACATCATTAAATTAAATAGTGCATTTCATTCACTTTAACAGCTCACTAGTAATGGAATTAAAGCTGTAAACTACAAGCGGACGCATGAGGAGATGGAGAGGCGTCCTGCTAAGTGCCAGCCTGAAACTGCACCATGTAAACTGAAGGAGTTAAAGGCCAAAGGCTTGGTGAGGCCAAGGGTGGGGGCAGCGTTCTGGCCATATGACTGGCGGTCCAAGCTTTGTACTTGCACAAGCTGCAAGGTAGGTTATTAAAAATTTGTCCTGTTTCAGTAAAAACACATTTTATTATCTCTTTAGAATGCTAGATGCTTGTGCTGGATGTAGAGTGTGGTTTTTTTTTTTTTTTCTTAAATTCTACCCATCTAAGATGCTTCCTAATAAACTTTAGTTATAAACATAATATAAACCACAGGGACCCTGACCTGAATGGAGTAAAGAACCATTTACACAATGCTCAGTACTGTCTCACACAGGGGTACAGTAGGAGTCCTTTTTTTTTTTTTTTTAAATTATTGACCCTCAAGCTAACCATATGTACCTGTTTAGGGCCAAAAAGGTACACATGTTCCCAAGCAGCATATAAAGGGTACAAATAAGTACCTTAGAGGTACTGCTCCAGTGACAAGCCTGCATGTAATTCAACCTGGCCATTTTTTATTTATTTTTTCTTTCTCCTGCAAGCTTCATCTCTGACCTCCCTCTTGAGACTATAAACTGCCAACTCCTGTAACTTGTTGATTCCTACAGGATCCCAGTCCTGACCCTTTTTAAGTTTTATTTAAAACAGGCAAGTCACGAAGAACGAGTTCTTATTTAAAGTGGCAGCCTGGCAAAAAGCAAAACCTCTTGGGGAAGGGTGGGGGCCCTCTAATGTATACTGCCCAAAACCTATGGTATTAAAGTAGTCTTCCTTATTTTCATTTGGCATGTTTTTGCGAAATGCCAAACAATGTTAATTTGTACTTGAATTTAAGATAAAATAAGCTCACCCATTGTCTGGTGTTTTTGTTTTCTAAATTCCCTTAGAGATCGTATGTGGAGGCTGGCGTTCAGTTTCTGATGGATGAGTCAGACACGGTGCTTGCATACGAGAATAGGGGTGAGGCATTGCTGGAGGAAGACCTGCTCATGTCCTGCCTCAGTTCCCTGGACCATGTCCAGCAACTGGAGATCATTTACCGTAAGTAACGGAGCATAAACAGCTGTTTTTAAAAGACGACCTTTGCCTATAACTCATTGTACTCAAGTATTCATTATTTTAAATAGCTTTAAGTAAATTGAACAAATTTGATTATCTTGTATTGGTTTAGAAAATTAATTTTGTAAACGCTTAATATGCTCCAGTTATTTGTCTTACTTTGCTGGGAGTTGATTTCATCCTTGATTGTTGTTTTCATGTCACTCCTGCAATTTCCATTGCACTTGCTGTCACGTGTAAACAATGACGTCCAACAATAACATGGGAGGTTAAATCAAGGTTTACTCGAACTGACTATATATTGTTGGCAAAGACAGATGTTAAATTGTACAAAGAGCAAAACGTTTTCAGTATTGGAGTTCCCTGAGAGGAACAGCAGGGACGAGGTGGAAAATGCCAATGAATGCATTTTGACATTTAATACTGAAATTTGCTGCCAAGCATGGGTCATCATTGTTAGTGTTTTGACGTGTTGGAATTAAAGGAGGGACAACCAACCAAAAAGCAGTTTTGTAGTAGCTTACATTTCAACAAACAGTGGCGTCTGGATGGGATTGGTCTTAAAACGTTTTATTATTGATAATTATAGCAGCACCTTTCTCAAAGCCAAGGTAGTTTTACATCAGCAGGATATTAGTTCTTAAGTAAAATATTTTTCTCTAACAGTTCTCTAGGCTGCTTGGTTTGGAAGAACTCCAGCAAAAATGTCCAATGCGTATAAGGTAGTGTGTATCTCTCTAATATTACTAGCCACAAGACAACATCTCTAGACATTTGGGGGAAGGAAAAAAAAAAAAACCCTTTCAGAATATCCCTTTGGCAAGTTGGGACAGGACAATGACTTTCTTACCGGCTCCACATGTTTTCATTCTGTAGGGAAAGCAATGAGGTGCAGAAATGCATTACTGCCCACAACATTTAATGGAGCAGTTTAAATTTTATATTTAAAAAAAAAAAAAAAAGGGTATAAAGCATAAGTAATACACTCCTCAGGCTTCTGGGTAATGTTTAATAAAAACTTCTTAAATATATTTTTTCATGGAGGTCTATGGGAAGATGTTCGTCCTACTCAATAAAAAGAGCATTTGATAATGAATTTGGAGCATTGCTCATGGTTTAATATTATGGTCGGATGACCTGTTGGTTAAAATATTCTGGTGATTTTGTTTTCAGAGTACAATGATATTAAAGCAGAGCTACGCGAGTTCCTGCAGCAGTTTGCTGACCAGGGAAAGGTAAGGACACACAGGCTTTTTGGCTTCTAACACATGCAGTGCAAAGAAAAGTAATAAAATAATTCTTCATTGTGGCTATAGGATGTGACCCCTGAGGCTCTCCACATGTTTTTTGAAGAGCTTCAGTTGAAGAAAAGGAGACGGGCCAGTGCTGGGCCATATTACTGCAGCTGAGCTGGTTTATGGATGGCCATCCTGTTTCTTCCTTTCTAAGCATACACAGAATGTGAATTCAAAAAGACTGGCTTTAAGGAGGAGACGCAATTGCAAGTGTTAATTTTAAGCTGCTAGTGTGCACTGCACACGCCTAATGTCTAAAGGTAGGTGGACTGGGCATCAGTTTATGTCCACATTAACTCGTGTATAAGGTGGTCAAAAAGCCTGGACTGATCATGATGAACTGGATGGGGTCCAAAAGCTGCAGACATTTTAATGGCAACACCCTGAACGTTCAATTTGTTATGTTTTCCTCAAACTGGATGATTAAATACAACTCGGAAATGCATGTTGCTTCATGTCATCATTGTAATCAAAGCTTACAGATGCACGATCAGGACTTGGGTTTAGATACGTAAATCAGTCATCAAATCAACACAATGAAGATGCATCAATATTTTGAAGCACGTTTATTCTAAGGATGCTTTCTAGCTGCAAAGCTGGTAACTTATTTACCCTCTCTGAGGTAACAGTAGAAAAATATAACTGGTAAATTCATTACAAGAAATGCAATTATATTAAAGTTTAAGTACAATCAACATTTATCAGAAACAATCGTATCAAACCACAACACGAATACAAGTAAAAGGTACCCAAGAGTTTAAAAATATTTTTCAAAAGATGCACATGAGGCAGTACAGACCATTTAAAAACTGGTAGATGGATACATAGGCTCCTAAGGCTTGCATAGGCCAAAAATCACCAATTTAATAAAAACACTTGGCCTCTGAACACGCAAGGCACACACTTGGGTCATCTGCAGTGTTAAATAGATGCAGTAACGAATGCCGAAGCCCTCTGATTTCAATTCGGACAACTTGGCGGGGAATTTTTAAAAAATTTTTTTTCCTCTAATAAATGGATACAAATGCAAACTCTTATTCTGCTACTAAAGTACACCAATGACGAGCAGCAAAACAGAACATTAGCGTGCATTAGCAGCATTTTACTGGTGTTAAAGGGTTTTTCCACAATACAGATAAAATAGTCATGACTTCAGTGTCGCACTTAAATCTGTTCTTGACAGTTATGCAGCCAAATAAGGATTATGGTCATTTATAAATCCAAGAAAAGACGGTGTATAAAATGTGGATCATGACATGTCACTTTGGATCAAGCATTGAAAATCTAGCTACAAAATCCTCTATTGCTACATTACGTACATGTAATCAACATGCAGTCTAACGAACATCATGTATTAAATGCTGTACTGGTGAATCATTTACTATTTAGATTTTAGGCGAAGGAGAGAAGTTCTTTTGTGAGAAGACCTTTCAAGCCCCCCCCCCCCCAAAAAAAGTGCAGGCACTACTACAAAAATTTCTGGCATGCTTCTGTACCACTAGGTGGCACTGTAATAAGTACAAAATGGAGTGAGGGAGGAAGAGGGCAGTGCAAAAACTTGCCTCCACAAATGTACACTTCACGATCCATGAGCTCTGTAATGCTGGACCAAAAGACTCAATTCCATGGAAAAAATATATAATGGCTTACACATTTCTTGGTTTCTGAGCTCAAAATCCACAGCTAAGGCCACTGGATGTGAAGAGGAGGAGGAGGAGGAGGTGAACCTACGCATGTTCATCATGTTTTCTACAGTACATGGATTAATCATTCTCCGGGCTGGTGCTAATGTAAATATTGAACAGTCGTGATTGATTGCAGATACAATATGTACTTAAGAAGGGTGTGAACTGTTAAAAACATCCATAAATTTCTTATATTACCAGAAAAGGTGCATTATATTGTTAAAACCGTCAGAGCCAAAACTATGAATTTCAAATCAATCCGTTTCTCCTGTGCAGTGACTGTGGTGTCACTTGGTGCATTTATAAACATGCTTATCTTTATACTATATTAACTGGAACAACGTCTGATGTTTTGACCTTTTATGGGATGCTTAGAGGATATGCTTGATTTATTAAAAAAAAAAAAAGAAAAAGTTTTTGTTAACACTTGCCAGTATTCAAAGACTTTTAGGCTGTGGCACAATTAAGTTTTGGATTTTTGCGAGGGACGTTATGCTTATAATAGAAATGTTTGGCCAGTAAAAACCAGTAGCATTTGGTTTGATATTTTCTAGATACAAAAGAGTAACTCTGGAATAGTGTGGAATTTTACATTGACACTGGAACTGCATTTTATGCAAGTTCTCAAAGATCTGGCAATTAAAAAAAAAAAAAAAAAAGTGCCTCGTTCATACATGCAAAACATGTAGAGAATGTGCAGATGGGTGCATGTACGGGTGATCAAAAAAAAAAAGTTGCTGTGTTATGTTTTGCATCCAAAACAAGGGTCAGGATGGAAGGGTCATAACAAAGCACTCTTGACCACCATCAAATCAACCGAGGGAATATGCATCATCAAGTAGTTCATCCCTCCAGTACAGTCCCAGAGACTTGAAGGAGCCATGTCAATGTGCACTGAAGCTGTTCTAGTGGTTTGTGGTGGCCCAACTCCTGACGAATACATTATATTGCCAGTACATTTTATGCTGTCAGTCATTCGCATTTATCCAGCCCATTATAAGAAAGTGAAAAACGTGTCCTCTTCCTGTCTCGAGGACCTACAACTGATCTATTCTCAGTGTACTGGTTACAGGCTTAAAGGAAATAGAGTTCTTTGTCAAAAAGTTTGGACACAATGATTGATCGTATATTTTCCAATGGCTAAGAGAAATTTTGAAAACTTATTGTTGATATTTGTTTCAAAGACTAATGTAAAAAGAGTGAAGTTAATACCCATGTATAGATGTATTTCTGAACCAAATGTTTTTTTTTAAAACCCCTAAACAAGTTTTTAATTAAAATTATATGTTGTTACCCCAAACAAGAGGATCAGCCTTCAAGAAGGAGTACTCAGCTTATTTAGGAATCTCCTGCCTGAAGTTAGTTGAGAAATTGGCAAGAATGTTCGATCCTTAATGAGGAAAACTTAAGAATTTAAAATACAAACTAGATTTGATTTGTTTAACACTTTTCTTGGTTACTGTATAATTTAGTTTGATATATTATAGTGTTGTCTTATTATTCTAAAATCGCACAAACAAAATGGAGAAAAACCTATACGCAGGTGTCCAAATTGTTGACTTGCAGTGTTCTTTTTCTGGCATTCATCTAGGAGCTTATTTGATTCCCATTTTTAATGGGAGGCATATTTTATTGATGTTACCATCATCAGTTAATATATATCAGTCACAGACTCAGATTAATGAATTTTGGTATCAAGAAGGATCCATTAAAATAAAAAAAGGCCCAAACCCTCTGCATCACGACTTATTCCACAAATACGAACCCTTATGAAAATCCATTCATTCTTAAGCAACCTCTTCGAACCATTTCCCAACTTTCTGAAAGGACTGATCCCTTTCTAATAAGCTGTAATGGAACGGAGATGTAGCTACCTGCAAGATTACACTGAAACTCAGCACTTGTTTAATAGACTTGAGGTTTTAAAACAGTCTTTGTCCAAGTCAATGTCTTTTCATGATCTGATTTAAAGTGCAGATTTCCTATACTGGTACTCTGGCTGATTGGGTGACCTGTGATCCCGGCTTATTCCCGTTTCTTCACTCCCGTTCCTGTGGTGTCCAGCTCCTCCAGAGGCCTCCCTTACATCCCCTTTCATATCTGGAACGGAGCTGTGCTCCTCATATGACTCAGCACCTCCTTTTGAAGGTCCAAGACCACATGTCAGGTCTGAGTCATTTTTTGAGCACCCACTGGGCACAAATGCTCCCCCTAGTGAGGATACTCCAGAGGAAGTATGGTCCAAATCCAACCTCTGACCCAAGACGTCCAAATGAAGGGAGTCCGATGGCTGTCCAAGCCTCGTGTGCGTGGGAACCGACAATGTGTCAGGGAGACATGAAAGGGTTATGTTATTACATGGCCCTCTGCGCTGTCCATACAAGTCTGGACCTGTGTAGGTGGCCTGAGTAGAAAGGCTAGATACGAGAGTGTCTTGATTTGGCAAGTCAGAAACGTCTGGATAATCAGATGAAGGCTCTGCTTTTTGTTTGGGGACATGTCTTGTGTGGGACAGTTGAGTGAGAGAATATCGTCCACTGGGGCATGGTCCAGGTGGGTAGTGGGGGATAGTAGAGACCATGTTGGGAAGAGAATGAAGAGTGGTGTCCTGAGCTTTGCCATGCTCCGACAGAGTCATAGAGGACACTCCGAGAGCAATGTCCGGCATATAATCACTAATCAGAGGTTCCAGACTCTTACATATAAAACAAACAAAGATTCAGTTAGTATCAAGTATAATCTTTTTTTACAGGGATATTTTAAACTTCATGAATACATAATTTTTTTTTCCTCACCAAACAGCGGTAAATGCTTTGAAAAAAATTCATAGATCTCATATGTCCTTCATAAAAGAAAACAATATCAGGTTGCTGTAATAAAGCCTGGCTTATATTGCGCCAAAAGTGCTCCTGAACCATCCAAAATGGACTTCTGAAAATCATGGAATGTTAATGGTTCTTCAGAACACTAGGAGGTTCATCATTTTTGGCTCCACATCAAATATAGGGGACAGGGGAGTAAATGGATGGTAGTAATGGGTAGTGGGTGCACTTTGTTGTATGTTTAAACAAAATTGCAGCATTTTGATGTGACATCATCTGAGGAAGACCATACAGAGTCACACCCTCTTGGAAAGATTAACTTTCCAGACTTTTTTCATAAACGTCAAGTACATCATTTAAAAAAAAAAAAAAAAAGTGAAATGGGATCTGTTTTCGGGAGGCAAACAAAAGACAATGGATTCAGAACCACGAGTGTATTAGTTTAAAAAAAAAAAAAAAAGGAGCAGTGGCTACAATTATCTTGACAGTCCATAATTAGACACCTTCAGATTTGCCAATAAAAAACAAAAGGGTGAGTTTCAGTTACAACAGTTATTACTGGTTAATTAAATTAACCGGAAGACCCCGCCTCACCCTTTGATCTTGTCGTCTGATGACACAGCTCATTACCTGATAGGGAATTTTTTTTTTTAGCACGATCAGCAATTTGAGGAAAACTTGGACGTCATCACCACAGGTAAGCATGGTGGAAAGATCATGGACATGTTTTTACTTCTCAAATTCACCAATATTTCATAATCTCCTTGTCGAAACCTACTTTGTTTCTTACGCCTTCATTTGACAGTCACCATTTTGTATCTAAAGGCATGTTTGAAATGTCACGTGAGGCGTCGATAATTGTGACCACTTTCACCGGTGGCCACCATTATCAACACCCTGTGGAATTAAGCGACATTTATAACTGTTATGGATCGATCTTTGTGCAACACTGTTGAAGTAGATGAAGTACTTTAAAATAAAAGTGCTGTGATTTATTATAATTTTTTTTTTCTGATTCATAACAGTTGTAAATGTCGCTTAATTCCACAGGGTGTTGATTAGATGCGTGAAATATTCAGATTTTTCTATTCCATTCAGAATATTTTTTTTTTTGCAGTTTCTTTTAAATATCGACCACATATTACAATATATCAGTAGACATTTTATAATTTTTAGATGTAAAAATATAAAAAGTTTTGGTTTGAGGAATGACATGACCTTTGACCTGGATTTTCATGTGGTTACAATGTCAATTGCCTGTTGACTTTTATTGGTAAACTACAAAACTAGAAATTAATACAAAACAACGAATGATTAACAAAATGTGATCTACGAAAATACTTAGAAAGTGGAACAAAAAGATTTGACACAGGTTAAACGTTATCAGTTCATTTGTTTCCAAACATTAGAATTACTTCATTTATGTAAGCACCGACATCGATATATTTATATAAAAAGATATTCTGTACTAAATATAAATCTACGTAAAACAAATTTCAACTAAAAAATGTTTTAACTTAATACCACATACCAATTTTTTTTAATAAATAATCATCTGGCTAATTATAGAACAGTGTCTATAACTGTGGAACAGGGTCACGTGATCCGATACACCAAGTAATCGGGAATCAACTTTTTTTTTTTTCCCCCCCAATGGAAGTTTGAGTAATTATTCATGCACAATTTACATATTGAAAGTCTCTTCTACTTTTGCAATGGCTAAAAGATCGTTAAGGTGTTGATAACTGTAGCCGCCGCTCTAGTAGTTTCTCCAAATCTTATGAATTCCCATACATATCCTCGGCCTTAAAATGAAGTTCCATATTTTTGCAGACTTTCCATACCTACAGACGAAACTTTGCTGTCCAAAGAACCACACAGAAGTCCTTTTTTGGGGCACATCAGTGCGGTTCAGTTGATAAAACTATTTAGCTCTTTACAAAGCTACTGTGTGACACTCACCTCACATGACTCTGCATTAAGTGTTTTCCCCATGCTCTGTGCCATGCTGTAGTCAGGAGCTTGGTGTGGTGGGTTGCCAGATTTGGGCATGGAGGAGCCTCTCTGTTGGAGTAGTGGGTGGTTACAGGGGTATGAGAAGGAGCGAGATGGGGCTGGCACTGCCACCCTGGAGCCCCAGGCTACTCTGTGCTGGGCCTGAGCTGACATGGCATGATATGGAGGAGGTGGAGGAGGGAGAGGGGGGTTAAGACTCCCAAGGCTCTCTAATTCTGTAAACATAGTCTCTATAGCAGGGGAGCTGTTCACTCTGCAATGGCCGACTGCTCTCAAACCAAGTAAAGGACTCTCATCTCCAAAACGCTCCTCTGGAAAGAACTTGTGTGGGTTCTGCCAACAAAGGTCAAAAGAATGGTGTTATTACATCACGGTCATTTCAATTCCCCAGTTTTAACAATTTGTGGGTGCTCTAATGGACTCACCTGCAGCAACTCTGCGGCTCCGTCCGGCAGGCCAAACTCTCGGAGAACACGGAGTTGAAGCTCATAGCTCACTGTTGCTCCCTCCCCACAGTTCAGCGCATAGGCTCTCTGGACTTGATCTGTGTGCCTGAGCTCCTGTAACCTGGAAATCATCTCTCGAACCACTGCCAAGCTGGGCACTGTTACACACACACGTACAAATACAAATAGGAAGAAGGACTTCAAAGGTTACATCAATGATCACACTTAAAAGATTCCCTCAATCTCTCTCAATGGAATAATGCATATGACTTTCTGATAGTTTTCACAATCATGTGTTTGACATCACATTTTCTCATTTTCCACTGAATGACTCTCAGTTCCTTTATGTCTCTTCTAATAAGGGAACTTGACAGAAAATATCACTTTCAAAGTCACATCCTCTAAACCTCGACACTACTCTGAAATGCTTTATTTAGGAGCATGACGTGGGACTGTCACACACCTGGTATCTCATTGGCCACGACAGATGGGGCAGTGGTTTGGTTGCCAGGGATTTGCTGGTGGTTTATGATGTGACAGCACTGGGGCACAGCGTTATTGACCATGTACAGTGTGTCGGGCACATTAGACATGCGCACCATTCTCAGTCGTACCAGATCCGTCTGTTCCACCATCATCTCCTCAAGGACTGACTAAAGACACAGACACAAATAGTACTTTTAATCATGATCACAATTTTTGACTGCCTGGAAATTTAAAAACAAGACTATAATATTGGTGAGCATTGCTAAAATCGGTCAGTGTTTTATTGACTGGTTTATGCTGCGATATCCTTATTTATTTGTTTAAATTTAGCATTAGTTAGGTGTTTTCACCCTTGAACTAAATGCTCAGACCTATAATCAGGGTTGATTCTGGGCTTTTAGAATCCTGACTGCAAATTGTTCAGTCAATTCTGCTGTGGGCAAAACCCTCATCAAATAAATGACAATATGCCTTTATTAAATGTTCATTTAATTACAACCCCAATTCCAAAAAAGTTGGGACAAAGTACAAATTGTAAATAAAAATGGAATGCAATAATTTACAAATCTCAAAAACTGAT
>JAPFFA010000003.1:48744148-48756152 GCA_026153275.1 Sciades herzbergii | reverse complement strand
GTACAAAATTAGTTGTTCCAAAATAGCATGCCTCAAGTTAACTAATCATAAACACACTTGAAGTATATTGATGATTAATGTGGCTTCAAGTATACAAAAGTATGCTAAATTTTAGTACACTTAGCACATTTATTTTTCACCAGGGCACCATCACCTCTGGCTTGTTAATTAGGGGTAAATTTAAAAATTCATATATCTTAAATTTCTATCCAGAATTTATATATTTCTGTAAAGTTGCTTTGTGACAATATCCATTGTTAAAAGCGCTATACATATAAAATTGAACTGGATTTACACCATCACCTCTGGCTTGTTAATTAGGGGTAAATTTAAAAATTCATATATCTTAAATTTCTATCCAGAATTTATATATTTCTGTAAAGTTGCTTTGTGACAATATCCATTGTTAAAAGCACTATACATATAAAATTGAACTGGATTTAATTAGTGCACCCTGCCATAGTGCAAAAATAATTCAGGAATCATTTAAGTAACATTACAAAGAGTTAAAGGTGTTGACTCGGCCTTCACATTCTTCAGATCTTAATCCAATCAAGCATCTATGGGACATGCTAGACAAACAATTCCGATCCATGGAGGCCTATTTGCAACTTACAGGACTTAAAGGATCTGCTGCTAATGTTCTGGTGCAAGATAGCAAAGTACAGCTTCAGAGGTCTTGTATAGTTCTTGCCTTGACAGATCAGAGCTGTTTTGGCAGCACGGGGGGGTGTCAATATAAGCCTGATGGTTTTAATGTTATGACTTATCGGTATATATGTGTGGGTGGCATGGTGGTGTAGTGGTTAGCACTGTCACCTCACAGCAAGAAGGTTCTAGGTTCGATAATGGCTACAGGCTACAGATAATGGATGGATGGATGGTATATATGTGTATTGTGCCCTGGGATGGACTGGTGTTCTATCCATTGTATATTTCTACCTGATGCTCAGTATTCCTGGGGTAGGCTCTGAATCCCTCCAAAAAATGATGAAACTATAGGCTAACTGATGATCACCTGATCACTTAGTCGTAGCTAGTTTATAGGGAGTCCGTTATATCCAGTGGACTATCCAAAGAAAGTGTTATTTAGCTTTTTGGACAAAAGCCATTCACAACACATTTTACAAAAGGTTTCATTTAAACAAGAACTAAATAGAACCCAGTGACCTCAGCATGGAGAGAGTAGATGAGGAAATAAGAGCATCTAGCTAAGCCTGGAGCCTTACATACAATATCTCCAGTGAAGCATGCAGAGCAAAGACTTGAGCCAGTGTGGAAGCAGGAGACAAGAGGAACAAACATGGCAAGGGAGGTGCACAAACAACCACCTGTCAAAAGACATTCAGTGGACAGGTCACTTTAGGGTAAGCAAGATAAAAAAAGGAAAGGGAGAGACAATAATAAAGTTTAACAACTATGAAAATGAAATTTGAATATTAAAGAATTGAATTACACCTACACATTTGGCATACAACGTATGATAGAGTCTTTTTGAGGAAAACCAATTAATTAAGTCTGAACTGTAATTAAAAAATTGAAATAAAGTGTGCTGAAACAAATAAACAAACAAACAACCCCCCAAAAACAAACAAACAAACAAAAAAACAAAAACAAAAACCAGGCCATTCTGTGCCTGGGAAGTTATTTAATTTGAAGGGATTCCCTAGCAGGTGGCATGGTGGTGTAGTGGTTAGCACTGTCGCCTCACAGCAAGAAGGTTCTGGGTTCGAGCCCAGCGGCCGATGAGGGCCTTTCTGTGTGGAGTTTGCATGTTCTCCCCGTGTCTGTGTGGGTCCCCTCCGGGTGCTCCGGTTTCTCCCACAGTCCAAAGGCATGCAGATTAGGCTAATTGGTGGCTCTAAATTGACTGTGAGTGTGAATGGTTGTTTGTCTCTATGTGTCAGCCCTGTAATGATCTGGCGACTTGTCCAGGGCGTACCCCGCCTCTCGCCCATAGTCAGCTGGGATGGGCTCCAGCTTGCCTGCGACCCTGTAGAACAGGATAAGTGGCTACAGATAAGGGATGGATGAATGGATTCCCTAGCAAACAATGTGCATGAAATCGCTCACTTTGCGCAGTCAAGCAGACAGATGAAGTCCACATGCACAAGCCCAGGTTTACCTTCTTCTTCTTTTGGGTTTTATGGCAGCTGGAATCCACAGTGTGCATTACTGCCATCTACAGGTTTACCTTGACCGTGCACTGACAGTTACATCATTCTGTCGCTAAACGACCAACTGATCACACCGAGGTGCTCGCTGACCGCCAATATGTATTAGTTTGGTCCTGCGTTTCCTTTCCTTCGCAACATAACATCTTTTCTTCTCGCTTTCTGTTACTGTAGTCGGTCTTTCATGTTTCATTCGCGCACTCACGTTCTCCATTTTTCTCTCCTGCTTCACATTTGTATCCCACAATGCCTTGCACGAATGGGGAAAGCCCATAACATAATGCATGATGTAGTATCTTGAATTGGGTCATGGTGAAGCAGGAAAAAATAGTGGAGAATTTGGGGCCACATTGCCCTAAATTCATTAATTGTTCTATTTAAAAAAAAACCTAATAAAATTGGTAGTCTGTGATTCAAATTCAGTAGCTTTTGGTTCACTAAATAAAAATAATTGGGTATCAGGGAAAATTCTTTTTATGACCTAAACTTGAAAAATCTGAAAGGCAGTCTATCTTAAAAAAAAAAAGGTTTCCTATTGACAACCATGGCACAACATTATTTATTTCAGAGACTTATTTGGATTGGGAAATTATTACTCCTGTCAACGATGCTTATTCAAAGGAGTAAGAATAGCCTTACCCTTTTGTTTGTCCAATTAATAAATTGGTTTGTGGTATGACTGCTAAATCAGTGGCACCTGTTTTAAAACCTTAGCGGAGCAATGTGACAGCTTGCTAACAATGAGACAGCCTTCTGACCCTGAGGACAAACCCCTGACAGAATGCCCAAGGGCCAAAAAAGCAAGCATGCCATTCCTTCAGCAAACACCTTCCAGCTCTTGACTTGAATGAGATTTGTGCTGAGTGCAAAACAAAGTTTAGTATGTGGTTACCTGAAACAATTTTGTTTACCCACATTTATCCAAGTGTTAAGGTGTCCTTTCGATATAAAGGCCTCTTTTGAAGCAGTCCAGGAGTCACCTTTTTTTCCCTTGAGTTGATTCAGGGGAAGAACAAAGCACCTCTTTATGTACATACGGCAGTGCAACATCCTTATGTACATTACCTTAACCTGCTAAATATCACACATAGTGTGGAATGGAGAACGTAAATCTGAACTACATGTCACTGCAAGTGCTTGTTTAGAATACAGTATTGTACAAGGGGTCTTTGTTGAGGCAAAGGCCATATTGAGGTATAATGCATTTCACTGATTTTATTAACCATCATGATATATTTCTCAGTTTCTCAGAATGCAATGCAGTATGAGTGGATTGGAATTGTAATCAAATTCTGTACAGTTTTAATGTATATGAATAGAAAATACACAGATTATGCCAGATGAAACAACTTGTACATTTAAAAGAAATGCAATGAAATCTATAGTACATTGCAAAAATGCCACTCAAAAAAATGGTAATGGTCTTAGTGTTGCGGCAACTGCTCACGGGTGTTTTTTAACACCAGCATTTATTTGACCATTATGTTAAATTGTCCCCATAAAGCTCCACTTGGCACCTCCATCTCTCCTGCTTCCCTCCGTGAAGCACTTAAGTGGACCAGAGGGGGCTTGTGTACTCAACAGTCTCAATATGCCTGCTTTACTTTTCAAATAATTCTCATCTAGGCCTGACCTAGCCTGCCTTGCGGAGCAGGATGAAGTTTTCACAGTTGCACACAATGTATTTGCGTATGGTGTTAGCAGGAGAAAGCCAAGAATATAGTGTAGTACTGACACTTTAAACAACGTGATTTCGGCAGCTTTCCTACCACGTGCTTTCTCACCTGCCATGGGTGGTTGAAAATGCAGAGCAAATTGTATCAGCTTGTATATCACCAACTTTTTTTTTTTTTTTACAAAGGCAAGCCTGTCAGCTAGAGTGCTTGAGCTGAAAATAAACCGAATATGACTTCTTTCTCTCTTTAAGTAAAAATTCACACAGACAGCAAGGGTCTTTACATCGTTGCATTGGAGTTATAAGTGACTAATATGATAGAGTATGGCACTATAACTGAACTTCACAACCATAGCCACTGTTTGGAGTTTAGTATATATTGAAATCCCAGGGGTAAGATGCTAATGATGAGGTTGGGGTCCAAAGTAATCCGGTAAATCTGAGAAGGTGCAGGACCTGAGTCAGGAGGCCGTCTCTGTTCAGACCACCTCTATTCAGTGCCCAGTGGTAAATGGCAGCCGGAAAATCACGGCAGCAGGATCACGCATGGTGCATTAGCCGCTCTGCTCTCCGGCTCATCCTACAGAAGCGACCTGGCCCAGAGCTCAAAAAACTCACACAAAAGCCAGTTCCTCTCAGCGCCACTCTGTTCTTCTTTATAATGGCCAAACATCCTATGACCGATCAGAAACATGACACAATGCACAGGAATTCAGATATAATTCTGTAACTTGCGTTATTAAGGAGTGAAATAATTTTCACACATTTTTTGAAACAAATATCTATTAAATATTTCAAAATGATATTCCTCTTTTGCTCAAGGTGATTAAAGGAATTTTTAAAAAAATGTTTTTGTCTTTATTTTAATCCTGTTGATAAACCCACTCAGTAGTACAATTACTAACGTGAAATACAAGCTATTATCTGCCATATGCAATATTATTATTATTTATTATTTCTTGCTATTTCTCTTCCTTCTGGAAATTGTTTTGAACACTTGAAGACAAGCAATTTTTACTTCAATTTACACCCACATAATTACAGAGTTCTAGTGAAGATATAGTGTCAGCCTTTCCTATTTAACAGAGTTCCCCTTTGCCCTTTGAAACACAGGCAAAAACGTGTGCACCCTGATTAACGGTCAGGAAAGCCACAGCTTCCAACCCTGCCAAAGAGAATGCACACTCTCCTCATCCTCTTTATAGAAATTAACTGCAAAACATGACTAATTAGAAGTGTGTTATTTAGAGCGACATTCCCCTCTTTTTCCCCCCATGTGAAAAATAACATAGCATGATAGCTCATGCCTCTATGGCAAATTAATATGGTGTTGGACCTTTGCCAACTCTAAGAGCTGTGTTAACTGATAGGGGAAAGTTATACACATTCATTGCTGTGTGTCAGACTGACAACCAGTGAACAGTCAAGGAAAGCTAGGCAAAAATACAACATCGACGCCGATGAATTACCAAAACAAAGAGCTTTTAGTTCTTCAGAATGTTTCTACCAATTAAAAAGGCACACTTAGGTGTATAAAATACAGACAAGATTGTTACAGTTATTAATAATGCTAAATGGAAGATATAAATCCAGAGAAATTGTTGTCCCTGAATGATACTGACTTTAGATAAACTGACAGAACTTTTTAATATCCTTTATTTTCCTTTATTGCAGGTTAAGCAATAGTGCCTCTGAAATAACTGAACATGTACAAGGTGGCAATTAAGGAAAATTATTAAACAGATTTTACACAGAAGACCTATATTTTGTATTTAAGAACTGATTAACTGGCCACTTAGAGCCTAATTTGACTCTAAATGAGCGCTTTATTAAAAGCAGATGTGTTTAGAGCTTCGTGGGTAAACCTAGTTAAGCCTATATATAGACTCGTATACAGTGCTTGTATTAATTAGAAGTCTAATTAGAGTGATCCAATTACATTGTTTCACAATAGAAGTCACAAACATTTTTCAGATTAATTAATCATTTAGACAGTTTTATAGCCCATTGTTTTAAGTTAAATCTAAAATGTAGAGTATTCAAAAACTTTTGAACTATTGACTGTTAGTGTACTTCAGCATAATGTTTTGATAGCCATAAGCAAAAAAAAAAAAAAAAGGTTTATTCCTTCATAAGAAAAAAACCCCAAAACAAAACAAAAAAAAAAAACAGTGTGAACATTCCAGCACTAAAACACTTTTAAATGCGTGAAAACAGTCGGGAATTAGGCATCTATAAAAAGGTTCCTTTTTGAATTGACCTTAGCGTGATACGCTGTCTTAATTTCCCTTTCTGTGGCCGGTGGTGAAATAGAAGCAGGGTGCTGCTGCATTACAGCGAAGGAGAGCCCTGATTCTATAGGCGAAAATACACTGTGGAAGTTGCAAAGGGCAGAGTCTCTAGGAAATCTACTCTTTCTTTGAAAAAATGTCACAGGAGAGATAGGAGATTGGCACCACAAAGGACCTAAAATAGCACAGGCTGCTACGCATTGTCAAATGAGATTTGGACTTAGACGCTGACTTTTGTTCTACAAAGTGTCGGGCTCTGAAAGGGAGATAGGAGCTGGAAGAATTGGGACTTTTTTCCTCTTTGCCTAGTTGTGCTATATGTGTGCTTTATAATGATGGCACAGTAGCAATGTTACAATTATTCCTTGTTTGCCAGTAAACTCTCCTTCTTTGTATTTGGCCAAGACAATAGTTTATTTAGCTTACTTCTGGTTCAAGCGATCAGAGTG
This sequence comes from Sciades herzbergii, assembly GCA_026153275.1. Taxonomy (NCBI): domain Eukaryota; kingdom Metazoa; phylum Chordata; class Actinopteri; order Siluriformes; family Ariidae; genus Sciades; species Sciades herzbergii. The sequence continues at coordinate 48,749,563 of JAPFFA010000003.1, read as the reverse complement.
GCATTTACAATGTTGGGGAAGGACATTTTTCAAAGGCGTATGACCAGGTTGAGAGATTAGAGCCCTTCTGCTGGGGCGTCTCCATTCCCAGGTTTCCAAATGAACCTGCATTGAGTAGTCCCCCTTACTGACCCTCTCTTACCTAACAAAGCCTGATATATTTGATACAGGTACCCAACCCAACCCCCCGACTACATAATAGGATTAGGAATATTTTCTGCAAATTTACAAAAACAAATCACATGGCAAGGCTTAGAAATTGCTAATAATTTCTCCATAGCTGATAGATCAAAGGCAAGCCAGGCAATAATGTGACCCTGGTCAAGCATTTTTAATGAAAGGGTTAATCTTCTCAAAGGTGACTATTCAGGCACATGAGGTGTGACTAAATGAAGAAGGTGGAGAAAAATTATCAGCGAGTATCTTGGAGCTTTGAGAGAAGTCTCGTTGTTTGGAGTAGGACAGATTTCTCGATAGGAAAATACAAAAAGAACTTTGACACTGACTCTTGGACACGTCTCTAAAGGCACACTTCTATGTCACTACTGTGGCAATTTTGGAAACTTGGCTGACTCGACTGTTGTTGTCAGCAAAGGAGGTGATTGGAGGGACAAAAATCATACAAATTCACCAATCCTGGCCTTGAGTAATAAATGTTGTCCAGCACTTTAAACATAGCATTACAGTTCATAATTCATGTTGAGTTTTGCACATAAAACTTTGTTGAGCAAGCTTTAGTTGTGCTACTTTAAGCACACATGTCTGTTCAGGGCTAATGGGACTTGAACCCCTTCCAAAACCAGAAGGAGAGGAGAGAGGGGAGGGAGATGGCTTCATACAGTAAATGCATTAGCTCTGACTGGTTAAGTAGGTTTGGAAGTCTAATCATGACTGCAGGAAAATGGGTCTTTCAGTAATTAAGAATAAATGAAATTGCTTATCAATTAGTAAGTTACAGCGTACACCATTTGGCTGTGTTCTTAGGGATTAATCATGGAACTATTGACATTACATTGTTCCTTAATTATCATTCATACGTTTTATGGTAATTGTTGAATTTTTCACAGAGGAATTACAATTTCTTGGAAATACCAAGCCATATCAGCGCTCTCAAATATAAACATTAATTAATTTCTAAAGAAAATGGGGAGGGGGATAGATCATTGTTGTGGCACCAGAAAATAAGTGACTCCAACAAGGGTTGTAAACAACATTAATGTTTTTCTTCTCTTAATGAACTGAATCAGTAATGAGAGAAAATCCATCATACTCATAATAAGGCACAGAAAAGACAATACAACTAACAGTGAGGTGGATCTCACATAGAAGGTGAAAAGACCAGCATATATACTGTAGACCGTAACTGTGTTCATAGTTAACATTCAATTAAATAATAAGGACTGTGAAACAATTATACTCACCACTACAAGGTTGTATACACTGTTCATAGACTGTACACGATTATAGTTAGGGGTTATATTTTGCACATCCCAAATGAAGCATTGCGAATTATGTTGTATTAACTTAAAAACATCTAAACATTTTTCCAATTACCATTCATTATTTTGCACTTATACTGTAGTTACTTTACAGAGTGCTTCACACAATATGGGAACCAACATCAAAGCCATGTGTGATTTTAGGAGTGTGTTTAGTCATTTTAAGATTGACCTTTGTGCCGTGTCCAGTGCTGCATCACATGGTCATTCTGAGCCCCGCCTCTCTTCACCTCTCTACAATGCAACAGGCAAAAGTCCTGGCATACAAGCAGGGTGTACTGGAGTGAGACTTAATGAGGTAATTAGTCAAAAGGCTAGACTGACCCTGGGAGGCTAATACCTGCGAACTTTTTACCCTCCACTCCTGTCTTCGGAGATGGCGAAGGAAGGGACGCTCCCTACACACACCCGAGGGCTGAGCCACCAACTGTCACAACCTTTACATGCAAGTGTGACATCCTGATCACAGGTAGCATTCACTGGACAGTCACCCCCCTGGCATTTGCTAACACCCACTGTTCTGTAGTAGCCTGTTGGGTCATTAGTAACACTACAGCTCAAGGCATCAGCAGTCAGCCGAATGCTTATTTCCTTGGAAGCCACTTTAAGTTTAAAGAGATGAAAAGAGAGGACAAAGAGAGGCAAAACAGATTGATATTTTTTTTTAATCTCTGTCTGGTTTTTATCACAGTGCCGTGACTGGCTGCCTCATTAATCATAGGCTCTGCTGCCTCCAGTACAGAAGTAACTGCATTTGGCTCAATTAAGACGCGCAAAGACAATAGGAAATGTAGAAGTTGGGCAGGCAAAGTGGCAGCAGCGTTCGTCTCCCTGTCATTACTGAGAGAAAAGGAAAAATTAACCCTAACAGCTTCCCTGCTCTCCTCCATTGATCCGAGGCTTTTGTGGTGTCTCCAGAGTGTGGCAGACAATTACAGATATTATTACATCTGCATTGATTTTTTTCAGGAGAGCCCAGCGTCTCAAAGCAATTAAAAAAATTACAGTTCGGAAGTAGGCCAATTAAAATGCCCATGGGTCCTGCTGGGGGATGCTTGCCTTGACTGTCAGAGTGTCACAATGTTCTCACTTGGCAGTTTTTAGACAAGTCAGGGCACACACACATACTTACACTCACACACATGCATCCATGAACACCCCCCCCCGATACACACAAGCAGTAAAAAACTAGCCCTAATTTGCAGGCAGGACTATTATATAGGATGAGTGATTCCACTCAGGTGGGCAGCGCTGTGAGTAGCCGAGGTAGCACCATGGAAAAAAGAAATCCACTAAATTTGCGAAGGAATGACTGCAAGCAGAAATCACAGTGCATTTTAAACAAGTATATGTGTTACGGCAAAACAGATATACTATATCTAAACATTACAAACATGGGTCATATAATGTAGGCCTTTTTTGTTTGACAATGAGTTGATAAAGTCTTTATGTGCTGTTTATAGTTCACTTATGCTGTCTTTTGACCTTTGCAGTATGTATACAGGCAGCATCCTTCTTCAGCTAGCAGGCTCAGAAAGGGCAAGCGATGAGAATGTACTGTGCGTTTGTGTATTGGGCGTGCACAACTCACGGTCCGGGCTAATATCTATATCTGCACTGGACTATTTCAGTGAACGCTGCTATTTTCTCAATGTATAATGACAGTATAAATTCACTCAATCATATGCACATTTACTTCACAAGCTAGAACCTGGTCATGCATGCAACACAACCCAGACACCTTCCTCTGTTACAGTCTTTTTCCTGCACTCAGATGATGGTCCTGTTTCCTTCTGGAGAAGTGGCCTCTCTGCTGGTCACTCTGCCAGCCTTCCTGAGTTCCAGGGAAGAGAAGGAAGGGAATACTAATTACCGTTGTGGAGCAGCACAGGAATGAGAGCAGATAAGGAATGAATGTGATGTGACTGTGGGACTGTGCCCATTAACTATTCAGATCTGGTCCAGGTCCTTGTTTCCTACGAGCGGTATCAGCTGCAGGCAGGAACACACCGCTTCATTGTCAACAACAGCACAAATATGTGGTGCCTTTGCTTCTACTCAATGCTCTGTCATTGTTTTTTATTCATTATTCATATAAGCCAGGATTTTGATTTCCAAGCTTAAATTTGTTTCATCCACATCCGTACAATTATAAAGCACCAAAAAAAAAAGAAAAAGAAAAAAGGAAAGCCAGAATACATTGTATAAACTGCCACGGCTTGGGGAATAAACAACAAAAGCATTTTTGAAAAAAAAAATTCATGTGATTCTGTTTGAAGTTTGGGGAAAAGGCAATGTTTCTTTAATCCACAGAGCATCCAAATGTTTATTTATTCTAGGATTAAACACCTACAATACAGAACTTTCTTACACATACAAGCCTAAACAAATAGCGAAGCTAAAGCATAAGCTGCAAACATTTCATTAGCTCAAATAGCTGAAAGGTGTTTCTGTTTATCTATTAGCATTCTGATAAATGGCCTCATCTTGGATTACAGAGTTATAGGGTTTCAATGGGAAAACATAATCCATGGAATTCACTGAGAGCCAGTGACAACCTCCGGAAAAGACGGGAAAAATGAGTTTTCAACACAGGAACCCAATGCAATGCATGATTAGAGAGTACCACATTGTAAAAACCATCAAAGGGAACATGGGTAGAGTTTTCTTACAACATTCGGTTTCAGTTTTCTCTGAAGAAATCATTATGTTTTAGGAACGTCCAACTACAGCCAGGGTAAATGAGCCTAATTAGACAAACAGGCCATTTTTTAAATTGATAATTATCGCTTGATATCCTATATCCATGTGGTGTAAATCTTCTTCCCTCTTTCATTAAAAACAAAATCCTTGAAATCTGAACAGGAAATTTGTGTACGATTTTTTAACCATATGGACAAACATTTATTTACATGTAGAACGTACACAAGAAACACTGACATTCATGAAAGGATCTTTGTGTGAAATGTATTGAATCAATAATAATTCATTAATTATGTCATATATTGAAAATATACATACAGTGGGTACAGTGGCTATGGTGAAAATCTGGGATTTATTTTTTCATTTAAAATTGGAAACACAGAAGGTTTTAGAATTTTGAAATATTAAAACAAAGAAAGTTGAATATTTAATAATCAAGATTCTGCACTGTTTTGAGGTCTCTATTTAAATGTAAGCACGTCTGTGATATTGACCACGTTAACTGCTTTGTACAAAAGGTCAGATTTTCCTCGTGCCTACTCTCTTCTATTGAAACATGTATTCAGTTTACACTCTGATGGATTGGATCTAAAATGGATCATAAAGTTTTGCAGAAACGTGTGGAATCCACGCCAGCTCAAATGCACACTGTCATTAAAGCAAAAAAAACCGGACATACCAAACACCAAGAAACTCTTAGACTGATGTAAATATTTCAGAGAATGATTCAACATTTCGCTCAAATTGCCGTCAGTTATATAATTTGCAATGAAAATTATTGTATTAAATGAGAAAAGAATGCAAAAGAAGCATTTTCGTTAGTGGTCTCAGATGTTTGGACTTATCCGTATGTAAAGGAGCAACATACTTAATTGAAAAGTTGATTGAACAATATTCTGGATTTTGTAAATACTGAAATATAAGTGAAAATAAGGTCAGTAGTGGCACTGAACATCACCAGAGTAGTGTACACTGATGGATGATAATGCTAAAACTAGATGTCCTTTAAACTGCAGTGGTGTTCTACAATAAATCCTGAAGGGTCAATCAATTATGCTGCCTCTTTGGATTCTAAACTATTCTCCAGTGTGTTTTCTAGAGTCAACTGTAGTTACAAAATCATAGCAGCTTTGTCTATATACAGTGGTGCTTGAAAATTTGTGAACCCTTTAGAATTTTCTATATTTCTGCATAAATATGACCTAAAACATCA